>JANHFX010028055.1:0-20914 GCA_027560015.1 Chloroceryle amazona
AACGCCCTCAACACATAAAAAAAAAATAAAAAAAATCAAGAGCATATGTTTTTTTTTTCAGGTTATCCCTCAAAGGAAGAGTCCCACTTAAAAAAAAAAATCTAAATTCTCTAAATATTTATTTAATATATAGAGATATAATATTAAACTATATATTATACATCTAGATTCTTAAAGACAGAGAACTAGCCAGGCAATAAGAAGGTGAGATGCCTTGTGATTCTGAACTACCAGCACCCTTTAAAAATTTTATGTGGAGATACATAAAAAAAAAAATGGCTGTAACATACAGTTTTCTGGAAATCATCTCTGCAGGACAGTGTTGATCTTCTGCTCCTGCAGAAAGCTTTTCAGACTTTGTTTTATTTTATTGTTTAAGGATGGTACAAAACAGACACAAATCTTAGATTCGTAGATGTGGAAATCCCCATTTTCAAAGCACCGAGGGAAAAGAAGAAGGGGTGGGAGAAGCAAAGCAGCCAACTAGAGGAAATTATTTTTTTTTTCAAGTGTCAAAGTTAACATTTCCTTTACGTACAGATTCATCTCATTTGAGGAAAACTCATCTCCAGCAGAACACTGACAATTCTACTAACCCATCATACTTGGGGGACCAGCAGGATTTTTCCGCGTTTATTAACTCACTGGTAATCTCTTCATCATCCAGGCGACAGTAACCAGCCTCTCCCTCTCTAGGATTTCCAGTGGCTCGCTGCAGCTCTCCATGCAGCAACAACACTCCTCAAAGCCACTACGCCCTGGTATGTTTTTCTCCTCTCAGTTTTAAGCCATGTGTTGCCTGGCATGGCCAGCCCGGAGATGAAATAACATCGCATTCGTCCAAATCCCTCCTTCCCAACCGGTTTGCTGACCGCGGGGTGGTTTTGCACTTGCCATCCCTCCTGGGTACCAGTGTGTTCTGTGTTTTATTACTTTGATCTCTTCAACTCCCTCTTACTACAAACATGTTTCTGAGAGACACAGCAAGCACGCAGGCAAGCAGTTGGAGGTTTGGTACTCGGCCTTTGAAAACAAGGAGGCTTGAAGGAAAGAACAGAACAGGAATGGTCGTGTGCCTCCCTCCTGCTCCAGGGGTTTGTTTTGCACCCGGCTGTCCACAAGGAGGGTTTCCTGGCACAAGGGCCATTACCTTTGCCCCTGCTTCTGCCCAGTTTTTGCCCCCATGGGATGTGGAGAATTTTAAGGCTCTGAAAGGCTCTGCACAGAGACAGGAGGTCCACTTGGGCAGCTCTCCACTACCTAGGGCTGGGGCTCACAGAAAGCACCAACCACCTCATACCCCCTTGTATGGGGGATGCTCCAGGGCCTGCTCAAAGCAAGAGGTGTATGAACAGTGCTGGCCTCAGAGAGGAGAGCGAAGCATGGGCCTGTAAAATTGGAAAAGCATTAAAAAAAGCCAACCAACCAACCAGAAAACATAGCCTAGTCTTCCTCAGCATATCCTTATCAGGATTTGGGGAAATTCTAGAAGCAGATTTTCCAAAGAGCTGTCACTGCAGTGAACCCAAATCACAAATAACTCCACAGCTCTTGTACTGGAGATGTAAGGATTTAAATCAAGGAGAAGTAGTTCCTCTGACTTCAGTGGAGAGTCACAGAGGTATTCTTCTCCCACACAGGCTGTTCCTACAGGTTTTCTCCCAGGATAGGATAATCTAAAAACTCACCTGCCAACCTCCAAAATCACATGAGATTCCCTCCTTCTCCCCAAAAATGTATTCAATCTCTTGAATTTAGCTTGTTTTCAAACTGGTTCTTGGTACAACCCTGAGGTCTAGAAATGCCTCCCCTGTTTTAAGTTAAAAATCAGATTCTCTCAGGCAAGTAGGCTGTCCAAAACAGGAAGAAAAAAAAAAAAAAAAAAAAAAAAGGCATTATAACACTTGATCAAAATGTAAGGAACTAACAGTACGGAGTGCATCTACACCAGTTTCAGTTGGGCCCTTTGAAGGCAGAGTGCTGTCAGAGGGCATGAACACATATTCACACACTGAACAAGACCTAGACCAAAGCAGCCACCCCCAAAATGTCCCAAGCATGGCTGTCAGGTCCTTGGCACAGACTGATTTACTCTCCAAACCAGTTCCCACCAGGCCACACTGCTTGCTAGGGCACACAGAGCCACCACCTCCTGGGCTCCTGTATGGGTAGTTTGTTCCCTGCTGTCATCCATTAAGAGTCATTTATGGTTTGTATCTCTGTGCCCGTGCCTGAACTGTGTAAGTTTCATAATGCATTCATTTCCACAGAAGGACAAAAGCACATTAAGAGCATTCAAGTGCTAAAAGAATTAATTGAAAGGGTTAATACACATCTGTAACAGGCTATCCTGGTTATGACATTTACCTTCCCCACCATAAGCGAGTTATCCGGTCTCTTCTCTAGAGTAAAGATAAATGTCAGGAGAGATCAACAATCATGTGTTATAAATATACAATGCATGACTCTTTTTTTTTTTCCTCCTGCTGTTTTGAAGCACTAAAGCTGCTTTAGATGACAGGCATGAAATATTTAGAAACTGCTGGAATAGGATGTTCTGAATCCTCCTAAACTTTTAATAACTTGCAAATTGTGCTGTCACCCACAGGACAGCACCAGGAAGGTGCACATACCAAGCAGCAGCAGCAGCCAAAAACCAGCTCCAGCTTCACCGAACGGAGCAGGCACCCTTTCCCACAAAGCAAGCCTTGTAGCTGCTGGATGTCACTTTGTTATACCTGGACAGCGGGGTATTAAATACAAAAGAAAACACATAGAATAATTAATTATCCAGATTCAGAGAAATCTTACAGAGAGCTCTCAGCTCAAGTAACGTTCACTTATCACTGGCCGGAGATGCAGAGACGGCCCGCCCAGGCAGGATCCACTTTAGAGCAGGCACACGTGCTAGATAGCTGTTGTTTACTAGGTCATGTTGATTTTGCTTTCAGCTATGTTTTCGTAGGCACCCACGTCTCCTCATGTAGGAGTGCCTCAGAAATTACAAAATATTACTCCCACTCAACATGCACTTGTGTACTTATACGTTGGGTTTGTGTGTACATAGCTATAGAGATGCCCACCATAAACAAACATTTGCATCCAAAAGCTTTTGGAAAAAACAAAGGCATTTTTCTATCCCTTCACAGGAAAGGACTGTGCCCAAAGCGAGGAAAAGCTACGGCCTCACCACTTTCATCCATCCCCCTCATCCCAGCAGCATTTCGGGATCTCAGATCCTCTGTGCCTCCAAAGGATCATGCTTAGCACAGCCCTGTGGACCACCTCTTTCCCAGGGCTGACTGGGGAGCAAAAGGGGGTCCTGCCCTGCAGAAAGCCTTTCCCTGCAATGCTTCTTGCTTGCAACTCAGCATTTCCCCACAGAGGGGCCTCCAAATGCATGGATAATTTTGCTCTTCTCCTTCCCTGCCTCTGAAGCATCTCTTCTGCTTCGCTGTGGAAAAGCCCAGTTTCTTGGAAAGCAGCAGATCCTTGCTTAAGACAGGAATTCCTGTCAAGGAAGCTGATCCTGATCAAGCCCTTCCCTTCTACCCTGACCTCCACCCCAGTTGAGGAAATTTACCTTCCTGGAAATGCCTTGGCTATAAATACAGCCCCAAGAACAGCTTGTGACATTTTTCCCTTTACTACATGAACTTTCCTCTTGCCGAAATCATCCCAAGGAAAGCCACCGCAGAACATAACCCGAGGAAAGCAGCACTTCGCAAGGGAAGCAGCAAGGCTGGCAGCGGGTGATCCGCGGCACACACATCAGCACGGAGCTACCTCGCGTGGAGATGTGCAAGACCATAATATATCCCATCCTAAGGATTCATCCCCTTCCTCAGCACCCTTTGTGCACAGTAACCTTCTCCTTCCACGCTCCCCCCTCGCTGTACTCCCAGGTTTGTTTCATTTTGTAAGCAATGGCTTACAGAAGCCACTTGGCGGAAGTTATTAACGCTGCTTTGGTATGGGGAAAATCTCATTAACGTCAGCAAAAGGAGGAAGAGTTCTGAAAAGCTCCCAGCTAATTTGCTTTCTTTTAATTTTCTTGCAATTACAGTAAGCAGTGTAGCTCTCCCAGTAAATGAGTCTTTAGCATTGTGGCAGCAGACCTCTCCCCGAATCAATTCTCACTCCAATTTTTAACCCTTTGCTAAATTGCCAGAGAGGAGAAATGACTCCTGCGGTGCACCTTTCCCAGAACAAATGCATTTCAGACGGTTGCAGTGATGTATCCACACGGTGGAAAATCCCTGTTTTGGCTGTGTGGGTTTTGTTTTGTTGTGTTTTTTTTAATTTTCGCTTCACAGTCGTCACAGAGGTACTGAGCTGGTGCTTCCCACATCCTTTACTTGGTCTAAATTCAGTGTCTCTTACAGTAAACACAGTTCCTTAAGGCTGCGATACAGATCTTTTCTGAAAAGAGGTTCAGTGTAGCATATTGTGTGGGATTTTTAAATCCTGCCTGCCTGATTTTTAAAACTCACTGTGATCTATTTTCCCTTACTGCTTTGGAAAGTTGAAGAGCAACAATTCTATTTCAGACTGCAGCTTATTATTTTTACTCCACTGTAAAAAAAAAAAGAAAAGAAAATTAAAAATAATAAAACAGAATGTTGAAGGATATTTAAGTATGCAGTCTGGAGAGTAGTAAGGGGACAGGGTTTGGGGTTGCATTTTATTTAAAAAAAAAAAAAAAGGCAAGCAGCATCAAAAATTGTCCTCTCTCTACAGTAAAATTGGATGGATTTTTCAACCACCAAATATGTTACAACAAATCCCAACATCAAAACTTCAGAGTGGAAGGTTTTCAATCAGAATAAAAAAAAACCAAAAAGTCGGTTTTTGTTTTGTTTTGCTTTTTTTCTAAAAATTGTAGAGAAGTGGAATTGTGGAGGGAAATCATGTTCTATCAGCCCTAAATGGGATCACTTATACACATCAAAACACATCAGGGAAGTCCAAATATCATTATTATTATTTGTTGGCTCTTTCAGTCAATACTACTCCCCCCCTCTTTTAAGTTCTCAGCTATGGATGTAGGTAAGAACGCTAGCTTTCCATTTTAATTAAGTTTCTAACCATCAAGTCTCCAAGCCAAATCTTTACAGTATCAACCCTAAAATCTAAATCAAATTCCTAACCCCAAATAAAGAAGACTCTGCTGTTGTTGCTCTGAAGTTTGACCAGCATTTTTCATCCATTCCCAGGGCCGCACGCAGGGGAAGAGCAGAAAGCAGAGGCCCCCAGGAGGTAGCAAAACTCCTACTCAGACATTTGGAAGTCTCTACCCAGGTCCCACCAAACACTGAAGATCCAGCCCTTCCAGCAGAGCACACTGCTGACACTGAACTGGAGAGAAAGGCTTGACCAAAGGAGCATGAGAAGTTTCCTGCTTTCATAGTTAACAGAGGCCTCTCCATAAAAGAATGACCCACCTGACCTGGAGACTTCACAAAACAAGAGGAAAACCCCTGTCCTGGCATGTGCTACAGTACACAGGTTTCTTCTGCAGAGCACCAATCAACAGAGTGGTGTTGATTAAAAATTACATTACATTTGGAAATTAGGTGGTTAATGAACTGGTGTTCGACTGGACCCTTTGCTGAGCACGTTTTAGCCAAGGGAAGCTCGCTGCACTAATTTGCAAGTTGCAGAAAACCCCACTGCTGCCAACATTTCAAAATAATTAAGTAAGACCCTTGTTGTCTGTGGAAAGAAAAGAAGCCCAGAAAGACACATTTTTAGCTTCTTTTAAAGGATGTTTGATGATCACAAGCTTCTTGCATGGATAAAACTGTCTGCACAGTGAAAAAGGGATGCCCACCAGTACCTACATAAGTGTACCAAGCCCTGTGCTGAAGAACATTTCCTGCATCATTTATAGCTACTCTACATACTGCATAATGTATGCATGGATGAGCTAGACCCAGTGCAGGATACTGAAACTGTCTCATTTGTCCAGGTCAGTCACACTCACATAAGTCACAATCATGTAATTAAAGGAAGGCCATAAAGCAATCCTCACTCCAACAAGGGATAGCAGCAGAAGGTTAATTTTTGTTTGTTAGAAACACGCCCACCCCATTTACAAGTGAAATCAAGGGGCTGTTGGGATTTTCAGCACAAAAAAAAAAAAAAAAAAGGAAAAAAAAATCTGAAGTGGGTCAAGAAAAGCAAATACAGGATTTTGGGGTAAAGTCACGCAACAAACCCCAGGGCTGGCACCACAGCAGTGGTCACTGTCAAGAGCTAAACACCACCTCAAGTTTTTCTCTTGGCTACAGAGATATGAAGCCATTAGAAACACAAGTCTTCCTTTCCACTCATCAGTACTCCCTTCTCAGAGCTGTGAATAAAAGCCACAGCACATCTGTAAAATTCACAGCACTTCAAAATGAAATCTTTAGTTATGAAAACACAGGGCACTGAACACATCATCTGGCAGTACAGTCCCTGGGAAATGGTCTCCTTGTCACCCCTTCCTACTCAGGACCCAGAACTCCTCAGCTGACAGGAGCATTAGAAAACCCATTCTGTTGCAGAGCCAGAAATTTCTGCTCTCGCTCGAAACACTGAGCTCGCTGTGCTCCTAACAAAGCAGCGTTCAAAACAAGCACTGGCATGTGCATTTATGTGAGGTGACTGAATGGCCCTGCAGGTTGATGAAAGGTTCTGGAGACTTTCACATACAACTAAAGTTGTCGGCTTCAACCCAAACCGTATCAGTGGTGTCTGAAACTGGCTGCAGCTGGAAGGCTGCTGGTGCCCTATCTAACAGGGTTGGAAGTATCGCTGTAACTCCCAGAAAACAAACACACGCTGTTTGGGGTACTTTGCACAGAGATGCCAAGACTTGGAAAGCAATGAATTTTGAACTTCCCTTTTGAGCACACTGCTTGTCCTGCCAGCGCAGCCTTGGTGGCAGCCAGTAGGCTCTTCGAGTAGATAGCAGGCCTTTTGTGGGTCGTGATACACCCTCTGCAACTAAGTTTTAACTGAAAATATCTGTCATGTTACCATTTCATACAGTCCCACTATCCATCTACCACAGCCTCATGAAGTGGGGACTTACGGATGTCACTGATGTCTCCAGGAGAACATACTAGAAGGGTCCATTCCTCCCACACCACACAGTAAAATCCTGCTAATGTTAAAACTGAAGATCATCCCTGAAGAAGTACTCAAAAAGCCAAGCAAACAACCCAGTGCCATCCATCTGTAATCTCCCCTTCCCCCAACTCCCAATTCTGCCAGTCAAGTTTCCCATGACAGCTCAATGTTAGTAAACTCATTCCGACAGAGAAGATAAACATGGATACATAAATCCCCCATCCCATTTGCCTGCATACAAACAGCCTGAAGGAAGCATAACCACATCCCTGCTGCTACAGCTCCCTCTGAAACTCACTTCTGAAAGCAAAGGTCTCCAAACAGGCCACAGTGAGAGTGCCCTTTGAGATATGGCCAACTTAATTGTAAAGTTGTACCCAACTACAGCATTCAGATTAAACCTCATTTTACCGGGATCTTCAAACCTCCTACTGGCACTAAAACCGGTCTGGTTTTAGCTCATTTTTACAACCTCACGCTGACCACCTTAAAAATCTTATTAACCTGATGAAGAGTGCTCCCTAAGCCCTACTTTCTAAACAGTACCAAGCTGCTCATCAGCCCTTACCCAAATGACAGAGAATAAAGAGTGATCCTCCCTGTGCGAGTTCCAGGCTTTGCCCCTGCCTCGCTGAGGCGGCAAACCTGCTGGCTCACTCCTGTTCACACAGCCCTGCACATGCTCAATAACACCATTGATTTTGTGCAGGCATAGAGAATCCACATTGATTCCCACCCATTAAAAACAGAGCAAGCTGCAGTATTTGCTAAATGGATAGAAAAAGACTGAGGTCAGGATGGAGGGGTGGGAATAATGTTATTACCCCGAGCTCGTTCTGAAGGATGGAGAGTGATAAAAAGAGCTGGTAAAATAGTAACCGTTTGACTTTATGTTATTTGCTGTAGTTTCTAAATTACAAAAATAGCAATTCAATGGCAAGAGGTGCCCAGGCACAGAGACGAGGGATGTACAAAGGCAGGCATCCAAGAGCATGTAGCTGTGATTAGTTGCATTTGGAGCATGAAGACACACACACATGCAACGAGAGAGGGCACAGACACAGGAACAGAGAGAGAAGCCCTGTGAGTAGCTGTGAGGGCCCTGTCTGCTTTTCAGTTCTTTGTTTTAGCACATTAAACAAACAGAGCCATCTCGCAGGTCACCAAGGACCTTCCTTCTGCAACTGTGGCCCCAGCTGTGCTGCACACAAAAACTATTATTATTCTCTATTGGCTGCACCTTTTGGACAATGATTCAGTGGTTTGCTGTTTTTTTCCTTCTCCTTTTGTGCAGTGCCACTTAGTTTTTCACTTCGTTTTATGTTTTATTCGTACACTCTTGAAATCTCCATGTAGTGACTAAAAATTCATGAGGAAGCCATAAGTAGGAGCCCCTACTCCCCCTCTTCTAACCCTAGTGAGCAGCTAAGTACGTACTGGGCTTATATCAGTGCTGCTGCAGCTGTGAGGGAGTGGGAGAAGCTGGGGGTTGCGAGTGAGATGGTGCTGCATCCTGGGGGGGCTTCCTCATCCCGCACATGGGAGCGTGAGCTACAAGACGGGGCTGACGTAGGGCACCGTGGCTCACTGGTGGCCAGCAAATGTATCCCAGAGCACAGACATGCCGTGCCATGCTTCAGCTCAACACCATGCACCTCCTGACCACGAGCTTTCCTGTGCGTGGCAGAGCAGTCATCAACTCTTCAGCTTCAGTCCGATGATGTGAACAGGCAAGTGCTTGCTAGCAGTAGTGAGGCTTTCATAATTGGTCCCAGTTGGTTAGTTGTAACATGCCTTGTTGTTGAGCAACTACCTACTAACATTGTTAGACATCCCCCAGTTGCATAAGGAGGGTTAGTATCATTATTAATTACAGGCTGCCACCGACCTGTGTCACACACTGCAGATAAGAAAGTCTTTAAGCTCCAGGTCAGTCAAGGCCTCATTGGAAAAATAGTGCCAGCTTCAAGGAAAGTACACTCAGGCTGTAACCACAGCAATCTCCTGCCCTTTCTGCCATGCTGCAGTTCCTGCAGCACCTCAGTCCTCTCTTCTGGCTGCCACAGGGTCCAGTGCCAAGGCCAGAGACCTGCCAGCCCTCCTGCTGCCATGCTGGCCAGCATGCAGAAACCCTGGCTCACCAGAGAGGTGCACACGTGTGCACATGGGTATACGCAATGTGAGCATGGTAGATGTTTCAAAGCATCACGAAGTACGTGTCCCAGTGCCCAGCCATGACACCGATGAAAACCGTGACGGCAGCCAATCCTATAGCGTGGCACAGCTCCAAGCATAACCTAAGAGCTAAGCAAGGAAGCAGCAGCATCAAGCAAATGCACTGTTCCTAGTGTGGAAGAGAAATTCTCAGAAGGCAAAAACATTGGGGAAATTCAATGGAAGTGGCTATTCTGTAAGTTACTTGAGCGTATCAATGTCTCTGAAACGAAAAGTTTGCGACCATCCCTGCTGCCCCAGCCCTCGCTTGCCATGAAATTTCATCTGTGCCACATGGGAAGTCAGGCATCTGCTGCAAAAAAACAAGTAGCATCCCCTTCTTTCTGCCCTGCCTCTAGGCTGCCATGACAGCACTCTTACAAAAATAATGACTATAGTTTGTCCATAGGATTCTCACATGACTTGAAATGCCATTCTGTGGGCAGTTACCAGATCCTGTAGCCCCAGGCTAAGGTAAAAGCTCTGAGTGTGTCTATGAGCTTGAGCTCTGGGGTTGCTCAAAAGCGCTGACCTTGAACTGGAAATGAGTCTCTTCAAACCCCACACTTGGCTGAGAGGAGTGGTCCACCAGGCTGTATAAGCTCAGCTCTCTAGAGCTACTCTGCTCTTTGCTATACTCATCCTCCAACTGAGTCAACCTCTCGTGCTCTGGATTTGCTACTTCTGCTTCTCTCTCCAACTTCTATTTTGGCTGCCTTTCAGAGCCTGAGAAGGGCATCAAGGTGCTAGGAAAATGCCCTGAGAATTAACATGTTGGACAGACACTGCTGCACCTCAAGCTGCTGAGGAGAAGCAGCTGGCAATTCTCCATCTCTCACGGAAGAGGAGGATGAAGGCTTGGGCTCATTCATGGTCCATGTAACAGGACACTCATCTAAGTGGGGTAGCTGTCAATTTTGTCTTGACACTCAGCTGCCAAATGTTGCAGGTTGATCCTAAGATGTGAGCTATCTCCCCATGCATGCCCAATGCTTCCAGCAACCACACAGGAACAGCAAATATGCTGCTTCATATGCATTACCACCATTCCTCATTTTAGTGTAGCAATTCAACACATACTTTTAATGTTACCCATGCCTCTGGAGGCCAAGAGGGACATGCACATAAGCTTAGTTTCTTTTGCTAGATGGTAGGTACTGATGCTGGAAGGTAATTCTCTAAATCCAACATAAGTGTTTAAAGTTTATTCCCAAAGGGTTTGTGTAGACATAAATACACAGATTAAAAAGTAGCTAGACTTTGGGGCTTTTTATTACTTTCCAAAGTAGCCAGGCACATGGATATTTCATCTCTTGTATCTGTTTTCTTCCAACTGCACAGTTCAGAGACTTCATACAGATCAGAGGCAAAGTTCAGACTGACAATTTCATAAAAAAAAAAAAAAATTAAAAAGAGAGAATTGTGTTTTCTTATGTTCTCTCCTCTTTTATTGCTATTTTCAAAATGAAGAACAGACCCTATCAAAGTGCTAAGGGCTGAAAACATAACTAAACGATACAGGAAACCCAACTTTCTGCCAATCCATTTTTATCGTCTCTTTGTGGCCATAACAAAGCTGAGAACAAGAGCTAAACAATAGAGAAAAAAAGAATAATTTCAACATAATTTTTCTGCTGAAAGTAACATCAGTGACAATAACAAGAATCCATTCAAAACACAGAATGTTATCTTCCAACCCAGTTAACATGCCATTCTTTCTCTTTCTCATCGATCTCCTACATATCAAGCAATATTTTGACCCTCACAAAGGAATACATCTGAAGCCACCACACCTCTGTATGCATATTGACATTGTCAAGTTATTGCTACCTTTCTCTTCCTTCACACACCTGCCATGAGGAGATAGGCTATCAAAAGAGCCTCCAGAAAGTGCTCCAGAAATGGCAATATGTCTATCTTCTGCTTTTGCTTGTGTGACCCTTTGGAACACAGTCCACTAATTTAAGTGTCTAACAATGACAGGAGCTGTATTTTTGACAGCTATGAGGATGATATTGCTCAGGTAAGTTTTGCTTTTGATACAAGACTTCACCTTTACTTCCTTTTACCTCCTGAAATCAACTGGCAGTATTTCATCATTAAACTTTTTAGCATAGTAACCAGCAAATTCAGCTAGCCTCAGCTAAACCTGTTTACCTTTTAGATTTCATCTGTCCCTCTTAATATTGTTGTGAGCTTCAAAGAAATACTCCATTTTCCCCTTGGATGATTATTCTCTGTTTGCAGTCTCCCACTGGCAAGCAAAACACTCAGCCAAAATAAATGGAAACTTTTTTTAAGCCATCAGATACTCCTTCCACCCCACTGCCCTGGACTTTCTTTGGAGTGCACAGCTCTGCACGGAAGCAGCTAGTTGAAACATGAATTCTTACCATGGCAGTGCTGAAAAAGGCCATCAGCTTTCCTTCTGTATGCCAGCTGTCACATTAACGTGCATGGTAGCCCTCACAGTCACGTGTACCATTATACTCTCTACTACCCTTTTGTTTAAGGGCCTCAGACACAAAAATCTTTGTCCGTTAGGTGCTGGAAACACAGCCTCACTTCAGAAAACACGGCATTTGAGGAGAAAAGCATAAGGTAAATAGCAACAAGCATCTATAGCTGGACTGGAGAGTACAGGGAGGAAAAATACAGTGTTGGTCAGCAGTATTACAAGTGATCTAATCATACGATCTGCAGTTAACACACACCTCATTACAGTACTGCTCCTCCTGTTGTCAAGTTAACTGAAACATTGCTAACTTTTCCTTGTTGCCTCTACATGAACATCAGCTGCTGGAACAGACAGTTCTTCTCCTGTAAAGGCTTCAGCTGGTGAAACTCCTGGGCTCGGGAGCTGCACGAGTTACCAGAGTTACCTAAAAACTGTACCAAGCCTCCCACAAGGGCAGAAGTTGAATGACAATGCTACAAAACCTTCAGTGCTTTTCATGTTTCATCAGGCCTAGGATACTACACTAGCACTTTAGAATCCTTCAAACCAGACAAGGGTTGGCAAAAAGAAAAGCAACAACAAAGTTAACCCAACTCTTTGAACTGTAGAGTTTTTGATTCAGTGTCACTTCAGTTAAGATTCAGGCCCAAGACCCACATCTACTCTGCCTCCACCCCTGAGCAGGACCCTTTGGAGACATACAGTAGGTTTGGTAGTGGATAGAAGTTTGCTACACCTTAGCTAATGCAAACCAGCAGATGCTGGGATGGAGAGGGCAGAACCTCAACGTTCACCCACATACTGATCCCACGCACTCACAGCAAAATCAAGGCAAAATCTGTCAGCACAAAATAATTCATATCCATAAAAATAAAATGACAGCTGTGATTACTTCTGTCCTTCACTAAGTAGAAGACAGAGGTCAAGATGCCACTCAGGGACTCACGGATTACTTTCTGGCTCATCACAGAAGAAGCACACCATCCTGTCTGGAAAGTTCCTGCGTCTGTTTTTGAAGTCTCCAGATAGTGAAAGGGTGAAATCTCATCTTCTTTCTTCCCACAACTTTGCTTACATGGCGAACGGCAACTTCCAGATAGCCATCACCTGTAAGAGGATTTCTCCTCTTCTCTTCCCCTTTCTCAGTTCCTAGAGCACTTCGCTTCTATTTATTCCTCTTAGAACTGAACATTTCTCATAGTATGTGTGTATATATATATATCTACATGCCTCTGTTCTCCCCTATTTTTTACCTTGTAAAGCACCACAGAGTAGCTGTGTATGACCTGGCCTGAAAGGCAAGGGACATTTCCTGACCTTCCTCCTCCAACAAGTAACAGCTGTTGCTCTAACTCAGCTTAAGTCAGGCCACAAGATTAGCGTTTTTCAAGCAAGATAACCACTCTCAACCAGTGTGACCTGAAGAAGGAGGTAACTACTGAGCCTCCACCTGACATTTAGGTACCTTTAGATTAGCTTAGGCTAATTTGAAGCATCAGTGCAGCAAGTGGTTTGAAAAATTAAGATAGAAACTTCAGAAACTGAAATCACAGCATTTGGGGGTCTAAAGCTGGGAAATGTATAACCCCATACTAATTGTAGCATCTTTAGGTAAATTCTCTCTTCTGGTAATGATTCACTCATTTATAAACCAACATCAGTCACTTTTCTAACCTCATTGCCAATAAGCAGCAGAGCAGAAACACTTTCAAAGCAGAAAATGCTCTTCAGTGTAATACAGCTTTTCGGTCCCACTGTGCTGGGGCCTAAAACTTGTGAACCTAATGAATGCACAGATGTACGCAGTAAGCTTCCTCCATGTTACACTTAAATCTCTTGCCTGCAGTGAGCAAACATACAAGGGGAGGCAAAAACCTGATAGGATTTAAATGTGTGGTACTTGAGCAAAGCATCCCTGAAATCCTGTGCGAACTGTGTTGCTAATGCTGCTTTTTCATATTCAGAAGTACAGATGACGAATCTCACTACTTGTAATTCTTATTTTCACGCATGGAGCACTGATCTCACACCAACAGCCCCTCGCCTCATTCTACTTCTCAGCAGCTAGCAGTGCCCTTAGCCAGCTACTGCCCTGACCCAGCTACTGCCCTGACCCAAACATGCATCAAAATAAGCAGAGAAAGATACGGCAAACCATACTCCAGGGTGTGACTGATGAGCATTTGCCTTCACGGGCCATCTATTGCTGGAGTTATGCCTGTGGGTCACCACACCGCTGCTCCCAAGAGCAGCTGCTGCTGGGCTGTCATCAGAGCTGAAAAAAAGAGCACCCCTTCCCTACTCCATTTCCTTTGCACATGGCGAGAAAGCAGCTTGAGTGGGAGGAGAGAAAGGAGAGTAAACACAAAACCACAGAAATAAGCAACTAGGAGCAGAGACTAAACGTTATGTCTTTCATGTACACCCAACCAGTGGACTCTGATTGCAGCAGGCCCTTGTTTGAGCCCCACTAATTGTACTGCTACTCACAAGTATCACTGCAGAAGCAACTGCTTGTCACTGTACTGAGCTAGCTTATTTCCCAGCCCCTGCTCTGAACACAGGTATCTTTACCAAAAGACAGTATGTCTTTATGTAGTGCAGAGATGGACTCTGAGTGCTGCAGACAATAGGTGCAAGAGGAGGGATTTGATTTCTCTTAGGCAAATAGTTCTTTTTAAGTAAAACAAGCTAGCCACTTGCAGCTGTTTCCAACCTGCCCTGGGACAGTAAGTATGAGGGTGGCCTTGATTCTTCACATCATTTTGCCAGGCTGCAGCCTTAAAGGGACTTACTGTGCTTATAAAGCTCAAGATAAAAAAAACAAACAGACAGCAGGAAATCCTGTGACAGGTTTGTTTTGATGATCACGTGAGAGATACGGTAGCAGGAGGACAAAAAAAAAAGACATAAAAAACCCTAAACTCAAGAACACCCGTGGCTAACCTGCAAGTGGGGAGACTGAGACTTCTGAGCCTCTTGCTGATCCTCCCAACATTACTGAAATGACTCTGGCAGCAAGTATAGAGACAACACAGATTAGTTTAGGATTCAATGCTGGGTTTAAAAGAAAAGAGGTTCCTGGATGTTTATATCAAGAGTTCCCACATGACTTCAGGTGGTAGTACAGAGACTGGTAACAAACGTATTTGCACTCTTGCCTCCTTTCTGCAAGCTGCCTCAACAGCATACAGGAACTCCAGCTCAGATGCATTTGAAGCGTATTTGTTTCAAAATCAGAAAAGTGTTGCTTTCAGGGAGGCCAGCCCCAGGCACAGGACTGTGTGGCACGGGGTGGTGTGAATGCCCACAGAGGCAGACTGTGTGTAAATGGGCAAGTTATGGAATTAACCTGGGGGGGGAAGAGGAGCACTGCTCTCCAATATCACGTCCCTCTGATGTGAAGAAGGTTGGGATGAGGTGAGCTGCCTGAGCATGGGTAGGACACCTGTGTGGTCGACCACTGAGCCCCGGTCAGCAGCCCTGCCACCACAGCTCCACTCCTGCTCCTGTGCTTTGCCTGTACAGCACTGCCCAGGCCACAGGCAGCACCACTGAGGGTGAATGGGGCTGCCTGCATCCAGTGGGCTGCCTTCTCTCTATGGGCATCCCTGACACACTTAAAAGCTGTGTCGGCCTTCTTTTTTTAGAAGCAAATTTGTGTTTGCCTTCTTTTTGCTGTGTTTTGCTTGCTCTTTTGCACAACTGCCATGTTCCCAAAAGAGGGATCTTTGAGGGAGATCTTTGAGCCTTTCAACTTCTCCCAGTGCTCATCCCCTCACCTGAGGCCATCCTGCTGCTTGCACTGGTCACATTGGCAATCTTATCCCTTTTCCTCCCGTCTCCTTTCCCTTCTTACAGGGGAGATTGCAACTTCAGGTGGGCAAGAGAAACCACTGTAAATTAGAAACTCCTAAGAAACAAACACTCTTTATCATTCATACAAGTATCTCTAACAGTGATGAGCAAGGGAAAAGCAATGTGGGAAAGACAGGGTATGGTTAATGGGTGGCCCAAAGCCCAGATTTCAGGGTGCTCTTACAGTTTCTGGTTGTTCCAACAATTAATGGTGAGCGTGGCAGCCAAAAATCTTTTTATTTAATTTGTTGTTGTTAATCTGTGCTTAGTGAGACTCTGCCAACCAGCTCCCTGTGGTGTTTTACCTCGTTGGACTATGGCAGAGGTTTTACAACTCCAGCTGACTGGTGAGGACCAGAGTTCCTCACCTCTGAGATGGCATCAGCTGATGGAAAACCAGTGCTCCTGACTCTGGTATCTGCCTCTGGCTGCCTTTCATGTACTTGTCTCTGATCTACAGCACCCCTCAAAGACTGAGCCCTGCCTGTGGACACACAGGTTCCTTCCTTTTCAGCCACCAAGACAAAACAGGTATCTGCAGAAGGAATAATTACTGTTAGTTCCCCCTCTTTGACGTATAGAAGCCGTTTTCAGAGAGGAGAGGGAGACAGAAGGGACTGGCTCAGCACTCAGCTGAGATATTTGATTTTTTACCACTCCAGACATGAAGAAGCCAAAAGGAAGCAGCACAAGACTTCTGCCCCATCTCAGGCTATCGACAGCTTCTTTTTGCTGAGGAAAGCCTCCCTGTCAGTGTCCTTCCAAACAGCCCTTTGTTACAAATATTCTTGGGCCCAGAGGCACATAACTGGGCATATTTTATAAGCTTGGTTAATAAATAAAATAAACCAAAGGTCTCCTGTGATGACCTTTCTGACTCTGCACAGGGATGCAGGGCTCCTCTCAGAACGAGTCCAGCATCGCGTGCTGGAGCCAGTCAGGGAGGTGCTGCTGCATCACAGGGAAAGGGGCAGATCACTAACTTTGACAAGATAAAGGAGGAGGAGCTGGAGTGCCTGCTCAGAGCAAAATAAAAAACACCTAGATAATGGCAAGTTCAGCAGAGAAATCCCTAGGGAGACTCCAGTTTGAGGAGATTGTTCTGGCTGAAATACAGGCTTTTCTGTTTTGAATTAGACCTCAGAAAGGGAGTTATTTTCTGTTGGATGCAGCACGCACACAACACCAGTTTATCATCCCTGCTCTGAGGTGATTTATAGGCAAAGGAACTAGGCAAAGAACTATCTTTGCTTGAGTTTTGTAAAACCTGGCCTGACTATTACAAAAATGGCACAAAGCCAACAGCTTTAAACTCGGTGTCCATTCCCTTCCAAGGTTTGGTGGTCCAGGTACAATGAAACTGAGATTCAATTAATCCCGGAGTTGGGTTTGTAAAAAAAAATGATGCTGAAATTTGGTTCTGAAAAAAAACAACTCCAAACTCCAAGTGTCCTTGGGAAAGACGTGAACTGCTTAAAATAGTATAAATGGAAGTCTGCTTTCCTCTGTAAAGTCTTCTGCAATGTACTGTCTGTTCTGCAAGCCTACAGTCCTACCAGGCGTGATCATCACTAAGTGAAACCGAGCTTAGACTTCGGCAATGAACTTGGTGATTTCACTGCAGTCCTCAGAAGAAACTTTTCTCCTCAAACCAGCTTTTCTCCTCTTCTCTGCTCTTTACCTTGGAGAGGCAGAGTCAGTAAAGCAGTGAATGCTGCAGGTAAGACTGAAACAGACTGGCAGAGCCATGAGGCTCCCACACTGCTAAAGCAGTCAAGTCTGAGATAGAGATGTTTTTGCAAGTCTGGAATGGCTGAAGATTTTGAAATATAAGTGCACTAACACTGTTATACAAGGGCATAACAGATGCCAATTCACTGACTAAACTAATAAATATAGCCAATCCCTGCTGCCATTATTGCTGCCTCATTTAAAGGGCAGTTTTGGCCAGAATGACACATACTCTGACTCACACAATAGGGAAGAGGTTGTGATGCTGCTTGGGAATGTAGCTTGCTTTGGCTCCCTGTCAGCATGGCTAGAAGATGGATATCTGTCATGGCATGATGTCCACATGTGGCAAGATGGATCCGAATTAGCCCCCTGCATCCCTCAGTACCGGTGTTCACCCAGCTAAGCATGTACAGCCAGTGAACAAACACACCTGTACTCACTCTATTCTCCATCTGAGCACTTGACAGCATGTGCGCAGGGCGTTATGCCTGTGTGTTTTATTGCAATGTCTCAAACTAGACTGATAAACACCTCTTCAAACTGATACTCAGCTTCATTCTGTTACCCAAACATTTCATCAAAGGCCATTTAGCTACAAAGCAGACAGCTCGGTCCAAGCCAGACACACCACATACCAAAGCCTTTTGAAACAAGGAACCACAACTACATTTATCTGATAACAGTGTAGGAGTGACAGACATTATTTTAGATCCTCAATATTTTGCAAATTCTAAAAGTGTTAAATCTCATAAGGTGATTGAGCCATTAGTTAGTGAAATACTGTCATCTCTTGAGTGTAACACAGCAGTTGTTTCAGCTGAGAGCAAAGAAAAGCCAAGAGGGCAAGGTAGCATATTGGTAGTGACCTCGGGAGAAGCCCTCCTGCTCTGGGCATCCTAGTGCTGCCACCCCACACTAGGAAGCTGCTCTAGTCAGCAAGGGAGGACCACAGCTCTACCAGCCACTGTAACTAACACCTCTCCCAGAGGACAGGAGCTCCCATTCACCTGCGTGCATGAACATGGGCTCTAATGGAGGGGGCATCTGTTGCAGCCTGAGCTCTGCATTTCTCAGGATGTGTTTTTTTCCTGTGAATCTGTATATACATGGATTATCAACCCAGAAGGGATCTCTCTGGTTATTCATCCCCTTGACCTCCTGCAAAATGGAGATCACAGAACCTGCATGAATGATCTCCCCTTCAAACTACAGCATAAAAAAAGGGGAAAATAAAATCCCCTGAAGATACCCTGTGACACAGCAGCTATCACAGCTTTTTTATCAGTTGTTCTGTGAACTGAGCTTGATTTCTAGCCTGAGCATGTCTGGCTAAAACTGCCAGCTGCAAAGCCCTGCTCCAGCACTGTGAGTTGGGCAGAGCAGCCCTCCATCAGCAGCTTCTGTTCCTCACACAGGCATCTCCAGCCCACGGCTGCTTCACCACGCACCTCCAGGAAGGGTGAGTGATCGGGCCCAGGCTGACTCAGCTAGTAAGAAGAGACAAGATGAAGGACTACAGTGACTGGGGGCAGGCTGGCACCACTGTCCCAAGCCAGGGGCAACACTCAGACGCCCTCCAGCCAGGTTCTATATGCACAGACTACGGATGCTACATCAGAAGCGCTTTGCACCACAGGCTGAAGATGGTTGGGAGGAAGGAGGCAAATCCTCTTCACAGCACTCCTCCTTTTAGAAGACAACTCTGACCACAGTACTGACAAAATCTCTGACTTGGCTGAAGCAGTTGCCCAAGGAGAAAAAGCATGGAATTTGAAGCAGTTGCCCAAGGAGAAAAAGCATGGAATTTGTTTAAAGTCACTTCTGTATTCCACCTTGGGGAGAAGAAAATAGGAAAGGGAAGGCTTTATATTGCTTTGAGAATGAGCAGGATTCCAAACAACTTCCCTCACTTGAAAGGATTTGGCCATCACACTCTTGAGAGTAAACAACAACAAAAAATAAGGGAAATAAAACGAAAAAATAAGGGAAAAGAAAAATCAAGTTTTTAATAAAATACATGGATGATCTGGGAATTAGCTCCCAAAAGCCCATGAAAAAAACCTCCAGCTGAAAGCCAACCTCTACATTATATTCACCAGTGTTCTGTGCCATCCTTCCTTAAATGCATGGGGCACAGGGGTTCTGTCACTTCTTCAGCATGCTAGCTTAGAGCCTGAGAGGTTTTACTCTGAGGAAGCTTTTCCTTCACATTCAGTTTAAATGTGCCATTTCTTGAAGTTATCCCTTGTCTTTTATACTCTAGCAAGCAGAACAAGCATAAATTAAATGGAAGACACATGAAATCTTTATAAAGCCCAGCCCAGTGTTTCCCCTAGCGTGAAAGTTCCTTCTCTTTGGAGTGGAATGGGTCTTTACTTTGTGCTGTATTTCTCCCCATCAGAAAATGAAGAATTTAAATTTTCCTCATGACTTGAATTCAGCTTCAGCAGCAGCCCCCTGCTGATGTAATTCAACCCAATGAGACTTTTTTTTTCTTTTTCTTTTTTCTTCTTTTTTTCTTTTTCTTTTTTTTTTTTTTTTTTTGTCCTGGTGAGCTGCTGGCCCTTTCCCCCTCCTCTCATCAATCCAGGCATGGAAAACAAGGGAGGAATTAGACAGCTACAATTATTATCTAACAAGCTGCAACTTAGGACTGGGCAGAAATAACATGCAAAATATAAAAAGCAAATTTTATCAAGCCTTTTCCTCCCAAGAGACTGCCACAAAAATATTCCTTGTTTGTCGCTGAGAATGAACCATTTTTCTCTTTCATTTCTGCTTTCTGTCACATATTTCATTTTGGCTGCCCCTTCTGTCTTTCAGCTAGGGACCCAGGCTGCTAACGCAGAATCACAGATAACAACAAAATGCCTGTATTATTCCCCCCCCCACTTCTAGTCTGCCAGGTAATTGCAACCCTAAAAGCTTTTGCATATTTACCACAGAAACATGTCTCTTCTGGAGGATGGGACTGTCATCAGGTAGAATATTTTATCTAATAAGCCCCTTCTGAGGTATAAACTAGGGTTAGTGATTTTTTTCCTGGCCTCCTACAGAGCGAAGGACAAGCAGATAGAAATCAGCTGCTGCAGTGCTACACTGTCAAAGTTCCTGTTCCTGTGAAAATTAACTCTTCCCAAGCTCAGAGTCAGGTGAGCTTTGCCACTGATATATTTATGAAGCAAGAAAATGGTCTGCTAGCAACTCGTGTTGTTTTTTTGTCCCCAATCCTTCCCGTGTATACAACAGATTTCTTTCCTATTTACAAATAGAGCAACTACCCTGCTTTTCTGTAACCCATCTGATGAGCTGCGGATGCTGCCAGGACTGATTTTCATTAGATCAGTCATCAAGAAGGATCACATTTTCCCTCTTCGACCCTGTTTCAGAGAATTAAAACAACAAAAACATGGCCTGAACATTTCTAAATTCAGCTGTCATTTAAACACAAATTCTCCTCCCTACTTACCTTTTTGATTCCTTTCTTAATACTCTGAATAAACCTTTCCTAGCCTTTTAACTGGCATACCT
>JANHFX010028055.1:21014-45524 GCA_027560015.1 Chloroceryle amazona
CCCCATTTCCCCCCCCCCTGCGGTAGGAGGGGAATTGCTTTTCTTAGTTCTTGACATGTTGAATCAAGCTGACTGGTACCAAAGAGAAGGTCTGAGTAAAACATCTACACTTTGTGTCTTGAGGTCGAGATGGATGACCTTCCAGGGGTTATGCAAAGAGGCTGCTTTGCTGAAGCTGTTCAAGAGACTGAAAAGGAGTACAGATGGTTTGTTTGCACGTTTCACTTTGGGCACACCTACGCAGAGGTGAGAAGTCCATCACAAAGCTGCAGTTAAAAGCACCGTGAGCGGGAATCAGCTGTCCACAACAGGTCCTCGGTCCAACACCAAATTATTGACAATACTAATTCATCCCTACCAACAGCTTCCCACACGGAGGAAGGTGTTTCCTACCTGGCCAGGCTGCCTGCTAGCCTGGAGAAGAGCCGACAGGAGCCAGACAGAATCCTACCATTGATTCTAGCAAGCTCCACAGCCTGTGTGAAAACTACTCCTTGGCAAAGTATTTTCTGCATCCATACAGTTTTCCTGCAGGCCAACCTTATTCTTACAAAGTCCCTTGTTTCACATATTAGCAAGGACTGGAAGACATATGTGAAAGATGGACTGATTACGGTTAAGGTCTTTCTGAAACCCAAGAACCTTGGAAAGGAACTGTGGACTCTCCAGGCGCATTCTTTCTTCAGCATACAGCCCCAGAGAGAACGAACTACTGACAGAGGCGAAAGGCTTTCTAAACTGTAATTGGCAAAGTCTATTTTGACAACATTTTATGGTTATTTACAAATTTACAGTGCTTTTGAATGCAAGGAAATTTCAAGAGGTTAGAATAACACTTTTTTTTGTCACCAACAAGCCATTCTAAGAGCCACTCCAGTTTAGGATTAAGGGATGACTCTCATTCATTTACAGGAATGCAGGAAAATTCTCATGGGTAAAATACTTCTCATAATGTTACACGGGCCCAGTCTCTTACCTGTAATATCTGGATTGAAGGTAGGTAGAACACACAGCTTTAGACACATGGCTAGCTGAACCAAAGTCTATGACCTTGACCCTATATGGCTGTCGGGATGGGTCTACCAACATGATGTTCTCTGGTTTGAGATCAGCATGAATCAGTCCCAGGCTTTTCAGCTTCATTAGGGCAGTTGCTACCTGCTGGAGAATTGGTCGAATGTACTTAAGGGGCAAGGGACTGAATTTGTTTTGTTTTAGGAAATCATAGAGGTTCTGCTCCAACATTTCAAAGACCAAGCACGTGTGATTCTTGTGCTGGAAGCACTCGTAAGCACGGACAAAGTTGAAGTCATCCGCACTTTCTGTGCTCAGACGAGCCAGGATGCTCACTTCGATCTGGCCTTGCCGGGCATAGGAAGGATGGTTCTTTAGGATCTTGATGGCCACAATCTCATTAGTGCCACGTTTCCAACATTTGACTACTTGTCCGAAAGTGCCCCGGCCAAGAAACTCTAACACTTCGTATGTGTTGGTCATGGAACAGAGCACCTCATGTTGCACCAGCTGGTAATCCCCTTCGCTGTTGGAGCCACTGTTTTTAGAGGTGGCTGTGGAGGTGGTGGCGGTGGCTACAGTGGCCCCACTGGCATTGTTCTGAATCATTGGTGGATGCTCTTCAATGATCTGCACGCTGCTTGTGTTCTCGATCTCCTCACTCTTGCGCTTAAGTCCACATTTTTGGTAGGTGTCCAGAAGGCTCACAGTGCTGCGACGCATCAGGTTGTGTGGCCCACCCAGTGTTTGCCCAGACACTGCAACCACACCAGAAGTGCTGTTGGCGGATGTCACCACGATGTGCCCCGTGCTTGCTGGGAAGATGATGGTCTGTTCGTAAGGGATGCTTGGATTGGGGATCTGGAGGGAGGCGTTGACTGCTGCTGCGGCGGCTGCTTGGGAGGACTGCACGTTCTTGCTCTGGCTGTAGACTTTGCTGTGTGTGCCGTACCCAGTCATATCCCAGTTTGAACTCGGCTCCACTTTCAGTTTCTTCACGCTACAGAAGGCACTTGACTGAAGGGTGTGAGGAGAGAAAACTTGCACATGCGAGGCCATACCTGCAATACAACATCAGAATGAAACCACAGTGTCAAGATGCCTTCCCCAGCTTTTTTCATTTGTTCCATGGCAGGAAGGGAAAATGGGATACAGACTTCAGATAGAGCACACGCACATGCACAAAATTCAAGTTCTTCCAGAAATATGTATGCAACACAAGTAAGATATTATGGTCTAAAATAAATTGTTACCCTGACTGAACTACACTAACAACCACCAAGATTCTTGTTCTTTTGCTCTCCCTCTTCTCATTTGTAACAACAGGAATGTAAATGTTATTTTTACTTCCTCTGGCTGAAGAGACTCCTATTCCCACTGTCTCCTGGAATATATCTATCTCTCATGAAGAACTCATGTCAAATACTGAGAAGTATTCTGCCCATGGAAGCCAAATCTCAAATCCTCAGCTTCATTCTGTATTAAACAGTTCAGTGGATCTCACTTAAGCTCTCTATTTAGTCCCATAAACCACTGTGTAGCTTTTGGCCTGCTACAGAGAGCCAGGATACACCACAAAGAAATAGAGGTGCACAGATAAAGTTGAGGAGCTAGGACAGAAGCAGCAGATGATGTTTCAGGTTGCTTGCCAAGTCTGCGTGTGGGAGTCATGCACAATGCTGGTCTGTGCTCAGGGACACTGGAGATGAGCATTACACAACGTGAGCTTCCCTGTGTGCTTTCAGTTCTCCCAGATTTATAAAATTGTGTTCATTTATTCTTATTGACAGTGACAATATCATTTCTGGAAAGCAGATCCCCTGGAAATGAATGGCATTGTTAATGAAGCAATGTACATGTGGCAAAACTAGGTCCTACCATAACTTTACTTCTTAAGAAAAGATAAAAACGTATTGTACTGCAAGTTTCTTTGGCTCTAGAAGAGTTAATGATCTACATCCTTATTTAGTAAAAAAAAAATCTGCCAAAAAAAAAAACCAAAAAAAAAACAAAAAAAACCAACCCACAAGCTCATAACCAAAGTGAAAATAAAGTATCGCTGAGACACGTTGAAGGATTCTGAGTAATATTCCACTGAAACAGAAAATGCTGCTATTCAGAAAAAAAAAAACAAACGTGGTCCACAGAGAAGAGGACATCTAAGTCCTGACTTGCTGTCAGCTTTCCCTGCCCAGGGTAGGGATGGCACTGCTGGGGCAAAGGTATTGTGAACGGCACTGAACTACGGGGCTTCCTGGGGAAGGAGTCAGTGCCCAGTGGGAGTTAAAGCAGAAAGTCACACAGCCTCCTTCATCCTTGTATCTGTCGTCAGTGTTTCTTTTTAATAAACCAGAATGACTAGGGAAGAAAAAGACAATATGCTGAGTTGGCACTGTTGCTGAATTATTAAGCACAAACATAACCTTGACTTGTTTTCAACTTTAAAAAGCTAAAAGCTGAATGAATGCTTCAGGGATAAAACCACAACAAACTCCGCAGTGCACATGGGTGACTTCCTCATGTGGAGACCTGAGAGTATCTAACACTCATCTCCCCTTTCTAAAAGAAACCCATGCTCCACTAGTCCATGTTGCTCTTTGGAAGATCTTCTAGAGCTCCTGTGTACACGTATGTGCTCACACACGCATGCATACGTACACTCATATAGAAAAATACAGATGTTACTCCACACTTCCAAAGCTCAGTAGCATGGTTAAGCAAACGCAGCTAAAAACACCCAACACCAAGTCTCCAGTTAATTCCCTGCAGCCCAAAGCCCAGGAACCGCTCTCGAAAGGGGTGCTGTGGTGAGCCAAAGAACACCGTGCATAGCTACATACAAAGCATTCACTCCAGTTTGCTTCAACACACTGACCTCCACTCCAGCCACAGTAACGAATTTGTGAAGACAGGGCAGACACAGAAGAAAACCCCTATCAGGACATGCAGGGAAACCCTCACCCCTGCTGGAACGTGCAATGCAAAACCCTACTAACTCTGCTCTAGCAACAAAGCCCTGCGAACTGCAGTGTGCCCTCCTTTGCAGACGGAGGCTTGAACATGATTTCTGATGATAATCATTTGCTGCCTTTTGTATAAACTGCCCCTCCCCAACCTCCTTGGCAGCAATTTCCAAGGGCCCTGCAACTGGGTCCTCAGACAACCCCCTCCCACCAGCTCCCTGCCCCTCTGACTGCTTTCTAGCTTCTTTCCACAGGGTGATGACGTTGCCATGAAACCTGCAGCATGTGGCACACGGCAAGCTCCAAGAATGGCAGAGATGTTACTTAACTTGTCATCCTGGACACAAGTATGGCTGTGAGTGAGCTGAAACTGTGTTTTTCTGCTGATTAAGAAGAGTCACAGTGTTCCTTCTAGTACAGTACCGACCTGTCTGAAGAGAGGGGTTGGTTTGATGTATGTTTTCCCCCTGGATGTGAATAATAAAGCAGATGTAATTGGTAACATATTGTGGACCTAGCAGAGGAGTAATTTATAGCTTTATGGCTTTCGTTCCATGGTGTGCTTGAGCAATATCTCTTCATACAAAATAGAAAGGGGAAAAAAAGGATTGATGTAGAAGAAGAAGAGAGCTTCTTCTCACACGCTCCTCTAGAGATAACGCTAGAAGACCCAGGCACCCCAAATTACAATCGGGGATGTGAAGCACAGCATCTGCAACTTCCTCAGTGCCGCTGTAAAAATCAGGATAATCGCTACCATTAACAGACAGACTTTTAACTGGTGCAAACTGGCAGGGCTCCAGTTGATATCAGCTGACACTAAAAACAAGGTCAGCAGTCACTCAATGTCGTCAACATCAGACGGCTGCCTGTGCCCCTTGGTGAAATGAGTTGTTGTTAGGGACTGGTTTCCACATCAACAACTGGTCCCTTGCTGTCCCTGTAACACTGCTGGCAGCCTCAGCAGGGGGACAGGAAGAGGGGACAAATACTGACCCACCCTGGCACCCCAAAACGGAGAGGCTGGAGGAAACAGAGCTGTCTTGTGGCTAAAGGGAGGACTTTGGATGCCTCTGCTGCCACTTCCAGCCTCCTCAGAGATTATGTTTCATTGCAGGAGAAATACCCTTTCCCCTAAAAAAAAGAAGTATGAAATCTTTTTCTTTCCATCCAAAATGTTTTTCTCACCTTTGAGGCTTTAGTGGCACATGTTGTAAGGAGAATAATTGGGCCAGCTCTTCAGCATAGTCCAATACCAAGAAATTACAGGCTGATTGACAGCTTGGTGATGGGAAAGGAAGCTTCTGCAGCAAAGTTGTTTTCATTGCAAATTTGCTTGTGCAGCTAAGGTAATAAAAATACAACCCTAAATTTCCTGAGGATACTATCAAATTGTGCTGGTGGCATGTTCTTTTTTTTAAAAAAAGGATCTTTGTGGCAATAGCAGAAATAGTTATAAATCTGAATAAAAGTTGGATGGTTTGTTAGGGGGATCAAATTCCTCATTACAGCCTGTAATACGGTTTGCAACTTTAATCTTTTGACTGCATAGGCCGACAACAGCTTCCCACAACATCCGTGAAGAAACAAGCCAGCAGTAATGGGGAATCCATGCCAGCCAAGCCCTGTGACAGCAATGCCTCCAGAGGCAGCAGGGATGTTCCTGAGAGCATCCTCACTCCTGGGGATGTAGAGAGATGGAGGGGCCATAAGCCACGGAGGGAAAAGTCCTCTTAAACACCCACTCACAGGTCTGTCAAAAATCCTTCTGCATGAGGCTGGGCCTCTCCTGCTACCTCCTTTCACTGCAGGAAGATCCTAGCAGACCCCTTGCAACATCTTGCCCAGGACAGCCCAAAGCTGGCCCTCAGGTCCTTGCCAAAATGTGTTCTCCACCAGGAGTGGACGGGTTAAGGGTGCTCAGGATGAGCAGCTGTGTCCACCAAGCACTGCCCCTCACCCAAAGCCCTGCACTAGAAAAAGCTTTGGCTGGACTAAGCCAAGTGGCAACATGGGCTGAACCCACCTGGGCTCAGGTTTGGTCCCTGCCCTGGCAGAGGTGCAGGGCAGCCTCCCCAAGCCCCTGTTAGCTGGTCAGGCTACACCCAGGACTCTCCAACAGCTAAATAACAAGACCTGCAGGTCTAATTTTTCTATCACCCCTGAACACGGTGAGTCTCTGGCTGGGAGCAGAAACAAGGTTGGGCACCATACATTAAATAAAATTGATAGTTCCTTTCTTTAATAATGAGTTTTAGTGTAGCCATTTAAAGCTCTCACACAATTGATAGTAACTGGATTTAATGGGGCCTCTCCTGTCCTTGATACGACTCGTGTAGCTCCCTGTTGTATCTGCATGAGATGAAGTATGTGGTGTGCAGCCAGGGGACAATGTTAAAACAGCCTGAGTTACTTTTATAGAAAGACTTGATTTTTTTTTTTTTTGAGAATTCCTCCCACATCAGCTTTCACTTAATAATAATTTAGCAGGTGCTATTTACAATTCAGATGGCCCTCTTCTGCATGCATACACAAATCACGCAGCCACCTCATCTGTACTTCCAACAGGTTTCAGGAAAGCAAATGAGGTAAAGTTCCTTACCCACCCACCTCACCCCAAAGGGCAAAAAATACACTTTGGGGACTGAAGAAGGAACAGTTTGGAAGTCACTGATGTTTTCTTCTGCTTTACTCCTAACATCTACTGCTGAATTATAAATGTGGCCTTTGCAGTGGCAAGAGACCAAGCCCCTGCCCTGTATTAAGTAGGCAGCAAGACCTTTTGCAGTACCTGCAGAGCTGCCAGTGCTCTGTAACCAGAGGCTGCTTGCTGACTGCTGCCAGAACCACAGTGCCTGCTTGAAAAATACTGTAGAAAGCACATGGTGTGTGTTCAGCATATAAATGATGCACACAAGACACTCCTGAAATAAATATCTTTCACTTCTCCCCAGAGAGGCACAAGCCTGCAAACTCATATACACGCCCAGGTTAAGGCAGCAATCAAAAGGGGATCTGACAGGTATGGCTAATGTATTGCACCTTCAAAACAGACGTGTCTCAAGCACAGCACTCTTCTTCACAGTGGCCTCTGTGTGGCCCCTTTTGAGCCATTGTCCCCAGTACCACTGCCCTCTTGGAACCTCTTTAAAATTTATGTCCCTGGAAGCTACGCAAATTTCTTCCCTTGTGCTACTGAATGTCTGGAGATAATCTCAAAGGGGAGTTCAGACCCCAGCAGCCTCAGCTTCTTCCTGTTCCTGGTGAGCAGAAGATGTCAGGGGAGATTTCATTCCAGGTGAAAATCTCCCTGCCTTTCTGCTCTGCTTTTCCTGTCTTGCTAGTAAAACTGTCTCATCCTAATTAGTAGTTCCCTAAATGCTTAAGTAGCACGCGGCAGTTCTTAAAGATGTGACAGAGCCTGTGCCCTGTACTGCTTCAGACCTTGCTTCCCACACTGCCAAGCTGCCATGTTTGATCTCCATACCCTGTCCAGAGAAGAAAGCAAGACTTCCCGATGCACAGGGTAGCCATAAACAAAACCAAATTAATAAAGCCGAGCATCCACCTCCCTTCCTCTTGCTACCACCCAAAAAGCAAATCCCCACTGCAGCGTGATGCCAAGGGAACTCTCATCACCATCACCTTCACACCCTGTGTGTCCCCCTGCCACCCTGATGGCCCTCCTACACATCCCTCTCCCTCATGCATAGCATCAACACCACAACCTTACTTACTGTTTCATTCTCCACACCATGACTTTTCTTACAGGTAGGGTAACAATTATCAACAGGCCCTCAGTACTCTTGAGCTGGGGAAGGGGGCTAGTGGAGCAGGCAGTTGCTCCCTATCATGGTCTGAGCACGTTATTTTAGCATGGGGTTCAGAATACTGCTCTCTCTCCTCTCAAATCACCTTTATTCCCTTCTTCACTCTCCCTTTTAACTCCTTCAATCCAGGACAACTGGACTGATGGGTACTGAAAGCTTTCTCAGCTGACCCGGGCAAAGCAGACACAGCTCCTGAGACACCGGTGAGACTTTTCTTTGAGTCAGCTCTGTGCAACCTGCCCTCTTCCCTGAGCCTGCAGCCCCCCCACACCTGCCTGTGGACACAGGAGGTGGTAAGGGCTGGCCAGGGCTGCTAGACAGCACTGCCCGGGGACCACGGCAGCCAGCAAGCCAGGGCTCAGTGCCTATGTACTGATACAGGATGAAGGCTGGTGAGATGAGGCACACCAACTTTCCTTTCCTGGATCTCTCCAGTGTTGGGGGTCGCAGGAGATGGATGCTGTTCGGTGCACAGTCCCTGCAGGGGCAGCATCTTCTTTTCCCAGAGCTACTCATGGAGACTGAGATGGGCAGAGCTATCTGTGCTGTGTCTGTGCACTCGGGGAAGCATCCCTGCCACCCCAGGTGAGAACTGTTGTGAGCAGCTCAGCAGGAAATGGGCTACTCAGAGCCCTGGCACGTCCTGCGCAGACTGGCAGCTAGGCTGCTCCAGCCCCATTCGCCCATGCTCGCCACATCTGGCATGTCACTAGACAATGTCATGTGAGCTCCATTTGGACCATGGACAAACACTTAAATAAACATGTTATACATCTGAAACACTAAACTCTTTGGAATTAGTGAATACGAGGCATCGACAGCTACAGATCTCCCTTTGAACCACCTGCGCTGTCTTTTATTTTATTTTCTCTTTATAGACAAAGGAGTCACGTTCCTGCAATATCAAGCCTTTCCTTCAGTGCTCAGTGACCACAGCTTCACATCTCATCACTACAAAACTCCCCTCTTCCATATCCACCACAAGCTACAAAGCCCTGCTATTAGATATCTTCTGCAATCTAGAAACATCACAATTCTTATTCACCCTTTTGATGTGGATTCGGGTACCCTCGAGCCTGAGTAACAAGCTATGGGCTCCTCTGACATATTCCTGGTTTTAGGCACATGAAGAAAAATCTCAGGAACAAATATACACACATTTAAATCCCTGATGACACCTTACTGAAGGATTCTTTTGGGGTGACCTCCATCTCCCACTTTAATGAACAGCAGTAATGACAAAAGATACTACAGATTTTCTCAGTTAATCATGTGAGCAGTTTATGCTTTACATTATAGTTAATTAGCAATACAACACGTGCCAGCACAGGTTTAAATATACCTCACTGGAGGTTGCCTCACTACTTCCCTGCAGATGCTGCAACCACTGGACCTGTCACCAATTTCTAGATCTTGGTGTGAGAAGGTCCAGCAGTCAAGTCTGTGCTCCACTGAACGGGAAGCTGTCACACACATACCCTTCTAGAGGAAAACCATCACAGCTGGAATAGTGCAAGAATTCCTCAGTCCGGGGCACCCCAGTGTCACCGAGTGGGAAGCAAATGAAGGCAGCAAGTAAATGCATTTGATGGGCTACAGGCTTGACAGAACAGAGTCAGATCCCAGTAAGTAAACGCCCTTCAGCATACCTGTGAATGTTCACAGTAAGACTGCTACCCCTACAGAAATCACAAAATGATGCTGCAATGCTCTACCAAGACAAAAACGTGTTCTCCAGATGCAACATAAAGGACCTGGGAGTCAGCTGTGCCCACGGCAGGGCTTTGCAGCTTGAGAAAATGGACAGATAGCCCTGACAGATGTACCTTGCTGAGCAACACTCCTCCCAAACCAGGGAATGAAGGCATCAGCTCCTGTGATGACTTCTGGAGTCCCGAGAGCAAAATGAGACAATGGACAATAAAGACAGAGGTAGCAGCAGCACCTGCAAGCTTTCAAGGTCTGTACACGAGTGTGAAGGAACTTATGCACAACCTCAGTGTAAAGACATTTTATAAAAGTAGGTGTCAATGAAGTCAGGAACAAGTTTTACAACCAAACACTCAGTATTCCCAAGGATATCGAAGGAAAAGAAAGTTTGCTCTGGAGTCAGAGATGGGATGAGAAAAAAAGAACAAGATGAAGTCAGACAGGTGGGATCAACAGAAGCCCTGCTTTGAAGCTTTAGCTTTGGAGGACACTGAAGGACATCTACCAGTTTTCTTGGAGGAAGGCCCAGCAGACTTGAGGCATGTGCAGGGTGCCTGGCTGTGGCTGTGCTGCAAGCTGCTGGGGGACTCACTTGCAGCACCACGTCTGCTTAAAGAGCAGGAGACCACGGTAACACTCACTCAAAATGAGGCAATGACACACTGAGGCTCCTACAGCATCATGCTTAAATCAACTCCTGAAGTGCTGGGAACGGCCAAAGGAGACAGGGAAAGCAAGCTATCAAGGCATGTTTTGTGGAATCTCCATTCTGAAGCCAAAATGGAGCCAGATGAGCCTAAAACCAGTTACTCAGATCCACATGCGAGGCAGGACTGTTTGGCAACAGTGGTACATGTTTTAGCCACCTCCCTCCTATCCTAAGTCCTCCACAGTGACAAAGTGGAACAAATAGTAACCACAGCATTTCTACAGCACTTGAAATTCCCCGAGGAGAGCTTTAAATGATAGTCTCAGCTGTAAATATGAAACTGGCCACAGTTTGTCTTGTATTCAAGTTTAGTGTGCATGGGGGTCCATACATTTAACCTCCAAACAGATCTGGAATGCAAGAGCCTCTAGGTTCCCATCTCTGATTGCTACTTGCTGACAGAGTTGCATCCTGAAAATAAAACTGAAAAAAAAAGGAAGGATCTTGGCATGGCTCTGCTTTCCAGGCAGCACAGGTCAAGTCACTCAGATGGGTTCCTTCCAAACAGGGATTGATTGCAGTACCCCCATCTTACAGGGGAAATGGGACTTGCTCAGTTCCTGACCCCAGACTTCACTGCCCACCCGGCCTGGCCCTCCATGATCTTAGTTCCTGAGAAAGGGTGCCAGGGCCTCTGGAAAAGGGACTAAAACGAATCAGCGTTTCCTTTGCTGCACTGGCTGTGCCCCCCCTCCACACAACTACACACACACACCCCCCAGCACTGGCACACTCGTGGCTCCCCAACTGCCTTATGAAAAGGAATATTTTGACTTTTTCCATCATGGTGCCTCCCCAGCTGGATGACTTCCCACCTGTAAATATTAGCTTTGTAATGTTAATGACTCCAACTGGCCCACAAGTGTGGTGAAACCACAGGGAATGGCTGGCACCTTGCATACCTCACTCCTTATGAGCAACCCTACTTGTGAAGGCAGGGCATGGGCAAGGCTCGCTGGAGTCTCAGGCTGAACCTCTCACTCCCACAGGATTTTTTCATAAGTGTTTCATTTGCAAATAGGCCTTTGCCTGACATTCAGCCCTTGCTTTGTTTACGAAATCAGATCAAGCACTAGCTGGGCTGAAAAGGTCAGTTTGGCTGTTCACAGAGTTCCCTCCCTTCATTTCATTTCCATCAGAATACAGACCTGTTGGAGGGAAACAGGCCTCTGGTGAGGTCTGGCTGAAATACCCAGCATTAGGGCTGCAAAGGAAGATGAAGATGCAAGGAGAAAGGTAGGAAAGCTGGACACAGGACTTTGCCAAAGTAGTAAACTGAGATAAACGACCTTCCAACTATTCCAAAGCCAGCATTAACTGTATCTCCTGCCTTCTACAGCAACATCTCCCTTTCAAATAAGAATGAAATCCAAAGACTGAATTTACAGTACCTCGTACGCTAAGGGGTGATTTAGGAAATTAAAAGAGAGACAGTGTGGATTCATCACCTGGCTTCCACTTTAAGTAGTTAAAACAATCCTGTAAAAAACCTGTTCTGACACAGGCACACAAACACACACCCGCAAGGAAAAGCCCTTCAGTTCCTCAAGGAAACACGTCTTGAGCATGAATTTTTCACCCTCTCTTCCACACGTTATTCTCCTCATTGCTCAGGGCTGAGAAAACATCTCCAAAGTGATAGCCAAACAGAAATCTTTTTTGCTGCCATCTATGGCGTTTGATTTCCATTCCAAAATAAGACTATAAAACCAGAAATATATTACATGAAACAGGCTGTGGCCATAGGCACAGCTCGGGATCAGAACAGGCAGAGTACGACTAAGTCATCTGGCACAAACCAAAGACCTGGGAAGACACAGAGCTGGGGGTTTGGATGTAGACTCATTTCCCCTCAAAAATCCCCAGTCACCTCTTGAATTCACAGGCTGTTCCTGAGAAAGTTAACCCTGTAGAAAAGTGCCACTTAGCTGTTTCTCTTCATCTCTTCCCCTTCGAAAGCAGAGAAGTAGATCAAAGGAGACCACACTGAGAGCCTGTTGCAGCAGTCTCCATGGGAAGGTAGCGTGTTGATGGGTGTGTCCTTGGCAACCCCAGTGACTTCCATGCCTTGGAAATTCCACCGATTTCTTTTGCTGTATCTGAGGTTGTACTGACCTGTATCCCACGAAGCACACCGTCATGGACAGCTACACACAGACACGCAAGCACTTGTGCAGCCAGAGGATGGATGACCCGCGAAAGCAATGATTCTCTTCTCCAAAAGAAATGAACGATGCTGCACCAAGTGATCCCACACAAGTGTCCCTGGATGCCTCCCTGTCCCCCAGCTGGCTTGCTGCTGGGGCTGAGGGCTGGTGGTACATGCCTGATCTCCCACTGTCTTCACAGAAACTTTCCTTTTAAAGCAAGGTCTAATAGGACACTGGTCAGTTTAGCATGCAGAGGAGTCTGTTTGGCCAAAGGACAGCCTAGGTGATGCACAAAGCTCCTGCTAATGCAGAAAGAAAATCTGATTTAGGCTTGGGGATAAACTACAAGAAGGATTTCAGAGCCTTGAAGAATAAACATCCAGTACCTCAGGAAAGGGTATCTACTTGAGGAAGAAGGATACAAGGCTCTTGTGTGCAATGAAGCAGCTCAGGGACACCAGTAACTGCCTACTCCCCCTCAAAGCTCTAACAGGGAATCGGAGCAAGGGAAGTTATTAAGAGAAAGAAAACAATAAAAACCTCCACCTGTATCAGCAGAACTCCCTGGCTACCATCAGGCTCTTCCCAGGTTTCTCTTTTGTGCAGGATATGATTATTTATTGACATATTTATTTACTCAGCTCTACAGTGCTTAACACCACGGCTGCTGGGCTTCTTGTGCTGGCAAGACTGGCACATGACAGAAGAAGAGGAGCAAAGCTGAACCTGGAGATTCAGGGCAATACATGCCAAATGCCTCCTGCAGTGCAGCCTGAAGCATGCTACCATGGTGATGGGCTAGAAAGCTTCGGTGGGGTGTAGAGTGAAAGACAACCCTTGGTGTGACTTTGCTCAAGACTGCCCAGTGCTGTCAAGACCCTGAACAGCACCTTGCAGAGACATGGACACCTGAGCACACCTCATACCACGTACAACTGCAGTCACTCTGCTACCAGTACCTGCCACATGGGTACAGCACAACTGCTGAAACCAAACCAGATGAAAAATCCACGTTAGAAAGGACAGCCGGCTACAGACAACAAACTTGCTAAAGGGACTGCCTCCTTCTCATCTGTGATTATGTGTTTGTGAACTGACATATCACTATGCACTTCCAGCAGCATTTAGACACTTGCCCCATCTCTTCCATACGCATCTTTTTGGCACTATTATTACAGAACTGCTTTGCAGTTCATGTCCTTTCAACCCAGAACACTCGACTCTTTACCTACAGCAAGGAAATGAGAGGATTCAGCCTAGACACAGTGGGACAATGAGTTCAGAATCACCAATGTGCTGGTGTTATCGCAGCCAAGCTGTCCATTGTCACACCTATGGGTTTTGACTAATGATGAGAAGGAAGTCTGGCCAAACTGAGTCACAGGGAAAGAACAGTTTCTGGGAAAATAAGCTTTGGATGATTTTCTCACGAGGAGCAAATACACTGCTGTTTCCCCAGGATCCAGAAAAATCAAATTAGTAACCCCCTGTGGTCAACTCCCAAGAGCTTTCAGTAAGTCTAGAAGAACACTGGGCATCTTAGCTTTGTCTAACATAAGAATGACTAGGGAGAAAAATGGACTGGGGTGGGCCTGTGGTTGTTGCTAGGATGATTGTGAGAATTCCAGTAAATGATGAGAGTGGGGAAATTGTCAAAAAAAACCCCACAAACCAAAACCAGCTAGGTGAATTTAGTAGTAAAAGTCCTGTGAACTTTTACCACACCTTTTGCACTCAAAACTCACAGAGAGCTTTCTGACATCCATATGGATGAAGAATGAGACTGGAAACCAGATTCAGCAGAAGTACAGTAACTTGGACAGGATTTCAGCAGAAAGGGACGAGTTTACAGCCTGTACAAATACCCAATTAATTCAATGTTTGCAGTACTCCTTTGTGGACATACTCCTTGGGTTTGGTCATTTTTCATACCTGAAAATAGCCACGCTTCCCTCTTTAGACCTTCCTGGACTCACGGAAGACTGAAATGAGTCACCAGAGGACCAGCTGAGTCATCCAGCCAAAGCCTGGAAAGTGATGCAAAACTGGTCATCATGGCCACAACTGAAACATGGATGACGGCAGCCCTCCTAGCAACCAACCATGCATTAGGCAGAAAGGGCTGGAGACCACTGCAACTATGAGCCATTATTTTAAGACAGACGTAAGGCAGCCTTAAATGAAACTAATATAATGCAAAACAAGCACTGACTGCTGGTTCTGCATCTGGCACAAAGCCCTTCTCCGTTCAATTTCTCCATCCCAGTCACCTTAAGAAAAAGTAAGTTCCTTATCTCAGAAATGCCCATCTCCATCTTCCAGATTACATGCAGTTTCTAGATGATTTTCCAACTTCTACAAACCAAAGTCCAAATTTATTCCATTTCTTTAGAGTATGAGGAAATCTTAACACAACATGTTTCAATATGCAATCTCCCTCAGAACCAAAAAACAATGACCTTTTAAGAACACTGGTCCATATTTCATTTTTATGTCTATTACCTTCAGAACAAAAGAAAGTGGGGAAATTGCTTCTGGACACAGAAAATGTATCCACCTAACAGGTGTTTTACACTGGTGACAAAGGTTTAGTGAGTAAATTCAGGGCAGTGGGGGACTGTTAGACCTGTCCTGAGGAGTTGGGCTCACTGTGTCCAGGTGCAGTGCAACCTCCCTTGCCCCACACATCACTTGGACAGTTCACCACAACTCTGCATCTCAGCACTGAACAAATGATGCTCATCTTGACCAGCTGCCCAGACCTCCCAAACTTGCTGTTGATCATCACACACCATCAGGCATGCCACTGACATACCTGAACGGTCTAAAAGTGCTAAGTGGGACCTCAGTCCTACAATCATTAGTAACAGGCATGAAAACAGAGGTACTTATACCATCACCTACAAAATCAGCATCCCACAACACAGAGCTTACCTTGTTCTCTGTCCACTTCTACATAAATCTGGCAAAACCAGAAACCAAGATGTGAGTGAAAAAACCACCAAGGGCCACAGAAAGCCCTAATTTAACTATTACGGAAATATTCATGAAGGAGACAAGTACAAGGGAGATGTAACTCTACAGCAAATGAACGGTCAGTAGATCTCTAGGGTAAATACCTTGTTCTCCCTGTGCTGTCATGGAAGAGCAAGACTGACTTGCAAGGGCTGGGTCACACTGCACAGCTGCTCAGGGAAGCACAGCTCTGCACAGCACACCAGTGCGCTGCAAGCCCCATGCAACAAGCTACCACCAAGCCAAGCATGGGGGCCTCCAAAGCAGCAGGTGATTATAGGGACAGCAGGCGTGGCAATTGACAGTGCAGGTCCCTCTGTGGCTCACCCAGAAAACCTGCTGGCATGAGGCTCCCAACTACACTCTTCTCATCTGCCCCAAGCAGCAGTGAATGACACTGAGAGACTGTGTACAGGATGGAACCAAACAGGTTTTCATGAAACTACTCTAAATTTCCCAACTAATGATGTCACTCCTGTTTTGTCTTGGTCCTTCCTTCCAGCTCATCCCTGGGTTTCCACAAGGCCATGATGAAACCACCTTGCTGTTCGTCCGCTCCCAGCCCTCTGCACCTTCTCTCCTTTTCCCTTTTCCAAAAAAAAAATTAAAAAAAAGAGAAAAAGAGCTAAGAGGTTCAGACAGGCATCAATGAACACAACAAGCCAGGGTAACAGTCAAGCCTTAGGGAAGATGGATGTCCAACAGGAGCAGGTGTAACTGCACATCTACTCTTTTAAAGGCTTGGTGGTAGATACTCCAAGCTGCTCAAACGAAATTGTAACTTATTCAATGCTCTGCAGAGGCAGAAAATAAATATGAAACTGGATCCTGGCAGCACCACTACATCCTAAAATTGACCCTCATGCTTTCCTCTCTGCCTGCTCCAAGGAACATACTATTCCTGGGGGAGTTTTAAAAAATAAAGCCCAAGCAAGTGTTTTTATGTCCTCTGCACTTCCCAAAGACAACACAAGCAGCTTGTTTGAGTGGCGCTCCCATGCACAGCTCCCTCTGGGTCCTGGCACTTGCTAACCCAGCACCAGCACCACGGGCTGTTCTGCTGTGGACCATGAGCAGTGCAGTGACCGCAGCGTGTGGCTCAGCACGCGCGAGCTGCAGTAAACTTGTAACTGCAAGACATGAATCATATGGATTGGCACATCAGCAACACAGCAAAGAAACAAACAAACAAAAATTCCTAAGACACTCTGAAACACAAATGTAGGCTACCCTTACAGTTATGCTACAAGGTTTGTCCGAAAATATATATCCTCCTGACTTGTGACACTTCAGAAATGCTTCAGCGTGGCTGCAGCAGGGAGGCAGGGGAAAGCAGGAGTAACAGCCTCTTCTTATTGGGAACCTCAACCCTGGTCAAGGAGGTGCTTGAATTGCCTGGGATGCTGGAAGTGAGAGAAAAAACTTAAAGGCTGCTCCTCAGTCACTCAGAGCTGTGGCTGCAGAGGTTACTCAGGAGTCTTTTGGAAAACACATCTCAGGGTGCACTGAGCCAGTTGGAGATGCTGCTCCTCCCACATATTCTGCTGCTCAAGGTCCTCCTGGAGTCCTTGGTGTAGCCATGAAACTGAAGCGTGGAAATAATGCTGCAAGTTCATCTGAGGGGTTTTCATGCTGCCTTTACCCTTCGGGGCAGCCTCAGAGTGGATGACTACTCCATCCATGTTTGTGGGCCACCAGGACACAGCATTTCAGCAATGAACCTGCCACTAATTAGTCTTTGGATGCGCATATTATTTTTCACTTGTATCACTGTGATACAGTCAGTGGGGATATTGACCATTCTGAGTTCTCTTCTGCTCTTCAGCTATCTCACTGTGTCACATCTTAAGCCAAGTCCTCCAAACACTCACAGACATGCCTCACCTAATCAGCAACTCCAAGCCTGTGACCCAAGAGATGAATCAGTCAGACAAAATCACAGGGAAGAGGCATAAGGCCAGGTTGTTCACTTTTTCTGGAGGATTCAGGCCAGAGCCTTCAGCTTTTCCAGGTCAGGACAGTGTCTGCATTAGAAAATATCCTATACATTCTTTATTTAACTGTTCTCCTAGGGCAGCCAGCTAGACCCTCCTGCTACAGACATGGGCTTCTGAGTTTAAGTACATGAATTGTCTTAATTGACTTCAGCAGGACAACTCACGCACTGAAAGCTAACCACACGTGTAAGCGTTAGCAGAAGCAGGGCATTTGTCATTTTCCCTTGTTTTCTGCAAGAGGGTTTGTGTAGAAAAAAAGTGCAAAAAACCCTCACAAATCTTGTGGATACAGTACAGGTATCTGAGTCATACTTGAATCTAAACACCTTCCTCTCACTCTCTTTTTAAAAAGTAAGCAATTTGCTCACGATTAAGTATTTGGTCTTCATAGAATGGTAGGGGTTGAAAGGGATCTCCGGAGATCAAGTCCAAACCCTCTGCCAGCACAGGAACACCTACCTAGGGCAGGCCACACAGGAACAGATCCAGGCGGGTCTTGAAAGTCTCTAGAGAAGGAGACTCCACAACCTCTCTGGGCAGCCTGGTCCAAGCTCTGTCACTCACACAGTGAAGAGGTTTTTCCTCATGTTGAGGTGGAACCTCCTGTGTTTCACCTTCCTACCATTACCTCTTGTCCTATCACAGGGCAGAACTGAACAGAGACTGGCCCCTTCTACTTGATACCCAACCTTCAGATATTTGTAAACATTCATAAGATCCCCTCTGTCTTCTCTTTTCCAGGCTAAACAGCCCCAGGTTTCTCAGCCTTTCCTCATAAGAGAAATGTTCCAGTCCCTTCATCATCTTTGTAGCTCCCGTTGGAGTCTCTCTAGTATTTCCCTGTCCCTCTTGAACTGGGGAGACCGGAACTGAACACAATACTCCAGAGGTGGTCTCACTAGTGCAGAGTAGAGGAGGAGGAGAACCTCCCTCGACCCGATGGCCGCACTCTACTTGATGCACCTCAGGATACCACTGGCCTTCCTGGCCACAAGGGCACACTACTGTTCTGTGGAGATCTTGTTGTCCACCAGGCCACCACGGTCCTTCTCTATGGGCCTGTTTTCCAGTGGGTCTACCCCCAACCTGTACCAGTACATGGTATTGTTCCTCCCCAGGTGTAGGACTCTACACATACCCTTGTTAAACTTCATTAGGTTTTCTTTACCCATCTCTCCAGCCTGTCCGGATCTCGCTGGATGACAGCACAGCCTCCCAGTATATCAACCATTCCTTCCAGTTTACTATCATCAGCAAATTTACTGAGGGTACACTCCATCCCTTCATGCAGGTCATTGATGATGATGCTGAATAAGACTGGACTCAGAATTGACCCCTGGGGAACACCACTAGTTACAGATCACCATCTGGACTCTGCACCACTGATCACAACCCTCTATTGTTCAGCCAGTTCTCAACCATCTCCCTTCAGCTCTTCTAACCCACACTTCTGGGCTTTCCCATAGGGATTTTATGGGAGACGGTATCAAAAGCCTTGCTGAAGTAAAGGTAGACAGCATCCACTGCTCTCCCCACATCTACCCATTCAGTCACCTGATCATAGAAAGCTATCAGGTTAGTCAGACATGACTTCCCGTTAGTAAATCCATGCTGGCTATTCTTGATAACCTTCTTTCTTCCATGTGCGGAGATATGATCTCCAGAATGAGCTGCTCCATCACCTTTCCAGGGATGGAAGTGAGGCTGACTGGTCTGTAATTACCAGGGTCTTCCTTCTTGTCCTTTTTGAAGACTGGAGTAACACTGTCTTTCCTCCAGTCCTCAGGCATCTCTCCTATTTTCCATGATCTTTCAAAAATGGTGGAGAGCAGTCGAGCAACAACATCAGTAGCTCCCTCAGCACTCATGGGTGCAGCAACACACAACAACGACTACCAGAAGCAGCCTGAATTATAGGAAACGTTAATTTTTAGTACATATTGCATCTCTGTGTGCTTATGACAGCTTTGAGTAGTTCAATAAATCTTACAGAGCAAAGATTTGAAAACTCCCTGAAAGATTATCAGAACTCTTGATGAAATAGTAATTGTTCATTAAATACACACATATTTCAGTTTCTGTGGTTTGATTTAGACCAAAGCTGTGTTCCCAGAAACTCTTGAGTTACTCAGATTTGTTGCTGACATAAGCAGCTACATCACTATTGAAGTCTTATTTTTCTGATGGCTTGGTTTTGGTTTTGGTTTTCTTAACTGAAGATGTTTTTTCCCCAAGGGTAAAACAAGATCATCAGATCTTTTTTTTTCCTCTTCATCGAGGAGACTGCAACATATGAAAAACATTTGTATGTAATTTTATTAGTTTCTAATTGCTATTCCTGTGCATTGCAGGTCATGAAGAAGAAATAAATTTCTCAGATGTAATTACTTTCTTTAATATTTAAGATTAAAATGTACTTTAAAAGACCTCATAAAGAATTGCTGTATGGGGTACATCTTCATTACTATTTCTAACCAGGCAATTCACTTTTTGTAATCTTGAGTCCTCACTTTTCCCCAGGCAGAACTTTGGACCAGGTTTTCTTCAACCTGCAGAGATCATGCACCCAGACCAACAGCCCCCTGAGGTTCAATTTTCCTCCAGAGGGATATACTCCGAGGAAATGCCATCAGTGGCACGGCCACGACCAGTTGGAAGCACTGCAGGTACGCTTCACCTAAGTTGAATATGCACTAAAATAACTGATCTTTTCCTTACCTACTCTTAACACTGAGGTCACCATTAAGATGTCATTCTCCTTCAGCTGCTACACTTGAAATGTGGTCCTTGTTTTGACTGCCAAAAAAACAGTCATCACAAAGTCAGGTTAACTTTACATCCACAGGACTTTGCAGAAAAAGGAGCTGCTTTACCACCTTTTTAGTATTCCACAAGCACACGGCCTATTTTCAAAAGAACACATTCTCTAAGAATGGAAGATTACTTAGTTGTTTTAGAGTGTACAGTGTACACTAACTTTCCACTGCTGAGGATTTTTGTGCTAAATGAGCTAACTGTTTTATCTCAAAGCAACCTGCTGAATAGCAATTTTTTTAAATACTTTTTCTGCATCTTAATTTCTCATTTATCTTCCTAGAAATGTATGCATAAAAGCAGCATCTTTTAGCTTCTGATGATATTATCTATTGCTGCTATCCCATATGAAATCACCTTTCCTGATGTCATTGTGAGATAATTTCCATAGCACTCAGCGGTGCAATCATGAATGATTCTAACATCACATGGCAATTAAGCAATGAAGACTGATTCTAAGAAAAAAATACTATATTCTTATGCAAATGCCACAGTTCATTTTTTCCCAGGGGAATGTTTGCTTCCTGGGGAGTTGAAAAAGACCAGAAATACAATTATATACTCATGTCAGAGTCCTAGTTTTGATGGCTGCTATTCTCTTCCTGTAAATGTTAAATGAGTGAGAATGACAGAGATTTAGTGACTGTTAAAGTGTAATGATGATTATTTTATTGATTCACACTATTCTCTAAATTTTCATGTATATTCTGCTTTAAAGTTTGGAGGCAATTCAGATGACTACTTCCTGTCCTTCAGCATAAGTACGTGCAGATATCAAACTTCTCAAATACTGTTGGCTTGGGGTTTTTTTGAGAGGAAAATATGAAAGTGACACAACTGTCCATCACATAATTCACACTGTTGTTCTTGTCTTTTCCTCCCTTTTTGTACACACACAGAGTTTTCTCTTGCGTATGTGTGGGTTTATTAAACGTGTTTTCATTTCTAATGAGTAATAAACTATAATAAAATTAATTGTGTTTCCCTGTGGGAGGAAATTGAGGAAAAAGGAGACATGGCATGTTGTTGCATGTCTCTTGCAATTAATGGTGGTGGCTCTCCTTGCATGGGTTGGAAAGCAGTGGGAGGGGAGGGAAGGGACAGGAGAAAGGAGGAGGTTAGCTTTCAGGCTGAAAGGAGATAGTGTGTTCTGACCTCGTTAGTCAACGACAGCATCGTTTAATATTTAACCACAGAGCGAAGCTGAAAGAACCATACTGTTACATAGTCGTGTATTCTATTCTTCTGAGGGATGGAATAGAAAGCAGTCTGGAGAGTTAGGGCCTTGCCAGTGTGATGCAAATAATGTATACTGCAGGAGCAAACGCCTTCTCTTTGCTGCTAAGTAATGTACATGAATGCAATGCCAGGGCTTTCAGTAAACACCATGTGGAAAGGGCTGGCATATTTTTGGGATGAGGTGCAGTCCGTGTCTGAGATGCATGTATCTCAACCTCTTCTTTCAGTGCAGTGACAAGGAAAAGCATCACACTCCAAACAAAGTGCACAAAACGCACATAACTTTTCTTTCTTTTTTTTCTCCACTGACAGCCTTCTTTCTGCTGATAATTTTATGAAATGCACAGAAACACAACTCCACTTTCTTATTGTCTCCTGCTTCCAACAAAGTTTTATGTTGTCATTTGTCTGCCCTACAAACTTGACTGTGTATAAAGATAAAAAAAAAAAACAATATTTGCTTTTAAGGTTCTCAGATACAGCACCTCACTCAGGTGGGAATTGCTAGCAGGATCGGAGGTCAACAAGTGGAGATCCCGTCGGGCGCAGCATGGAATGGCCAGCCAGGGGGGCCAGGGTGGCACCAGTACCGTGGAGAGGATGAATATGCTAGGCGAGATGCAGTGAGTACTGTGTTACACATTTGCATAGTTTCTGAAGTAGTGATATGTTCAGATATTTTTTTTTCCCTGCATTACTGCCTGGAACTTTTTCCCCTGGAATCCTTTCAGTTGCTTCTCTGACATTCTTTGCTTTGCTCTTCAAACCCCCGTTAGCTCTTCTAACTTTTGCTTGCTATTCTTTCACCCTTGCTTCTCTCTAACTGCTTTTTCTCATGTTACCCTAACCTATTTTTTTTGTCTTCTCACTTGAGGCCTTCACCCATTAATTGCAGTTCACCCAGTTCTGCTTCTGAGCTCCAGCAGAGGTGGATACTGCTTTTCATTTTCTTCTTTGAAATATGCCTCTGTATTTTGAGATCACTGTAAGTAGAAAACATTGAATTAAATTGTTCCAGACTACTGTCCCACTTTGTATTGGTATAGTTCTTTTGTCTTCTGTATCAGTGCACAACAGCAGGAGTCAGGATGACAGAATAAGGTACATACTTGCACAGAACTGTAGAGGTGTTTCCAAACAAGTTATTTTCCTAGCCTCAGTCAGTAGGATATGGTAAATTAGTCTGTATTCGTTATCAGTGTTGCCTTGGCAGCCATCATAATTTCATGTTCTTGGCAGCGGTGCTTCTGATTCAATCAGATGTGTGAGGTTGAAGATGATAGTACAAGGCCATTCCTGGAGAGGTACAATTGCTTGCTACCAGTCCATGTTTGATGTACTTGCATCCTGAAGCAGACTGACCTGTGAAAGCTTTATTATAGCATTCTTGAGAGCAACAACTTCTGCTTTATGCTTCTCCTTCTGCTCCTTTGTTCAAAATAATTTTTTTGATTTCTTCCTTGAGGGAGAAAGGAAGGGTCTCCTCCTTTTGCATGCTTAGGGCAGTGCGTGTTCACACTACTTAGAATCATAGAATGGTAGGGGTTGGAAGGGACTTCTGGAGATCAGAAGCCAATCCCAACTTGAAGTCGCTTTGCAGTGTTGCATGATCTCAAAATGGCTTTGCAGGAAGGAAATGCAACAGGATGGGCTTTATCTTTACATTTTGAGAATCTGAGCTGCCACCACTCCACATGAACTTGAGAGGAGCACCACAAAGCTTTTGAGAACTGGGCACACTAGAGACCAACTTTAGTGATACTATTCAAAAACTTTAACTGTCAAAGCCTAAAAATTTATTGGCCTCATTTAAGTTGTGATCTGTGCTTGGAACTGTGTTTTTCAAGTGCAAGAGGATCATAATTTCAGTTTACATCTAGAAGAGCACTTGCATTAGAGATCTTAGTGCCTCTCCTGTCACATTTTCTGAGGCATTTCTAGGTTACCATTCATTGCCCCTTCTTATTTGTCTGTCTTCTCTAAAAATAGAATAATAGAATGTTTTAGGCTGGAAGGGACCTCTAGAGGTCATCTGGTCCAACCTCCCTACACAAGTAGGGACATCTCTACCTAGGGCAGGTTGCTCAGAGCCCCATGAAGCCTGACCTTGAACAACTCCAGGGATGGGGCTTCCACCACACCTCTGGGCAGCCCATTCCAGTTGTCTGTCACCCTCATATTAAAGAACTTCTTTCTAATATCCAGTCTAAATCTCTCCTTTCCTAGCTTAAAACCATTGCTCCTTGTCCTGTCATTACAAACCCTTTTGAACCGACCTTCCCCCGCCTTCATATAGGCCCCCTTCAGGTACTGGAAGGTCACTATAAGGTCCCCCCGAAGTCTTCTCTTCTCCAGGCTGAACAGCCCCAAGTCCTTCAGCCTGTCTTCATACAAGAGATGCTCCGTTCCCCTGATTATTTTGGTGCCTTCCTCTGGACATGCTCCAATACCTCTATATCCTTCTTGCGCTGGGGGCTCCAGAGCTGGGTGCAGTACTCAAGGTAAGGTCTCACCAGGGCAGAGTAGAGGGGCAGAATCGCCTCTCTCCATCTGCTGGCCACTCTTCTTTTGATGCAGCCTAGGATGTGATTTGCCTTCTGGGCTGCAATTGCACATTGGTGGCTCATACCCAGTTTCTCCTCCACCAGCAGCCCCAAGTCCCTTTCCACAGGACTGCTCTCCAGTATATCCTCTCCCAGCCTATACTGACAATGCTGGTTACCCTGGCCCAGGTGCAGGATCCTGCAATTGGCCTTGTTGAACTTCATAAGATTCATGTGGGCCCACTTCTCCAGCCTATCCAGGTCCCTCTGGATGGCATCCCCTCCCTCTGGTATATCAACTACACCTTTCAGCTTGGTATCATCTGCAAACTCGCTGAGGGTGCGTTCGATGCCACTGTCAATCATTAATGAAGATATTTAAGAACACTGGCTGCAACACAGACCCCTGAGGGACAGCACTCATCACCTTCCTCCATCTGGACATCAAGCCGTTGACCATCACTTTCTGTGTGCAACCATCTAGCCAGTTCTTTATCCACTGAACAGTCCACCCATTGAACTCGTA
>JANHFX010028055.1:55039-73281 GCA_027560015.1 Chloroceryle amazona
CACCGAACTTTCAAGAGCCGCAACTTCTATCATTGCTACAGGCTGTCCACTCCACTTGTGTGTTTGTGTGCATGCACACGTCTGTGTATGGCAGCGGGTACTGGCAGTGGGGGAGAAGGAGTTACCCAGCCTGAGACATTTTAGGAGACCCACGGGTCAGGGCTACGCTGAGATAACCACAACGTACTGCAGGTTGCTGGGTGCTGAGGTATGCTGGCAGCTCGGTGTGGGACGGGACAAGTACAGCGACCCAGCAGCTTTGGATTTCGTAACTGTGATTACATGCAAAGCAACATCCCAGAACACTCCAGTGTGTATGCTGCTCCTGAGAGAGGATGAATAAAGAGAAGAGGGTGAAAAAGCAGTGGCTTTCTTGTGTCCCCTCTCAGGTGGGAACACAACACCCACAGCTGGCTGCTGCTCTTTCCACAAAGCCCACAGCTGCTTTGTCCAGCGCCTTGAGGTTACACTTGACAGCTTACACTCAAAAGTTTGCCAAGGTATCTTTTTCCCTGACAAAATAAACTATTCTGTCACACAAGGCTGGGCTGCAGGGCTTTTAAAAATGGTTCTGCTGATGTTCAAAGGGAGCAGCTTGCTGTGCAGAGGAGTGGTGGAGTTAATAGTAGTAGGATCAGCACAAGCTCTTACCCTGCCATCTGCCTTCAGCTCAGCCAGGCCTTCTGCTGAACAGCCAACGTGGGCTGGGGCCACTGGAGTGAGCAGCAACTCAATGACATGAAAGACTGCCTGGGTTAGTTGATTAAGAATAAGATTAAGAGAGCAGGAATCCTGTACAGCACTGGTACTGACTCACTCTGGGGATTTCATGGGGATATTTAAGCTCAATTTTCTAAAGAAGTCTTTTATTTTGCACAGGTAGATGTTTATGTGTCAGCTTAAACCAGCCCCATGAACTGATGATCACAGAAGCAGGGGTCATCTCTTAAACTGCCACACAGTCTCCATTGGTCACCCCCGGTAGACAGTAGGGATAAATAATGCTTAACCATCTTACTCCCCCGCAATTTTTAACTCCTTCATATTTATAAAGCTCTGCGGAAAACACAGGAAAGCTCACTGGAATGGACAGTGATGTCCCTCAGCCTTAAGTTGCAGAACCCTCTTGTTTGCTCTGTGGACTTTCTAAAGTGCTGGTCACTGCCAGCAGACCCTGTCAGAGGCTGCTTGGCTCTGCTCCTGCATATCCAGATTGACAACTGCCTCAAGATCTTTCCCTCTTCCATTATTTAAAAAACAAAAGTAAACTAAACTGAACTAAAAAGTTAAAAACACAAACAAACAAACAAACAGTCACTTAAGACTTGCAGATTGACCTCAAAGTACCAAACACACCACCAAACTCTGAGCCTGCCTGTGTAACCATGAAGAGCAGGATTTGGTCCCCTTGAGGGACGGTGAGGGCAAAACAGCTTTGCAGACCCATAACAAAACGCTGAGGTCCCCTATGACATCATATTATTCTGCAGTGGTATCCTACAGCAATTTGCAGGGCCACTGCGGCTGATCTCCAAACCCAGGATGAGACAGGCAGAGGGAAAAGCAGAAGTGTGCTGGTCTGGAAGGGGGACAGGGGAGCTGGGATGAGCAAGGACACAACCCGCCTGCTCCAAATGCAAAAGGAATGGAGAGGTCCTTCCCTCCACAGATGGAGGAAGAGAAAAAGACAAATGAGTGAAAAGCCTGGACTTAATAATAAAAAACAATAGCTCATCATTTATTTTCATATCCCCTTGCTAATGCTGGAATAATGCTAACAGTGGAATTCTTCTGGCATGCATGTCATGCCTGCAAATACCAAGTGAATTACTTCTCAGCTAGGCTATGGGCTATGGCACTGAGCAGTGCATTCGTTACAAGCGATTGGATGATGAACAACAGTTCCCAAATTCCTCCTTCACAATGCTACTTGCATTAGTTGTAATTTAATGACAGAGAGAGAGAGAAAGTTTTGGCTCAAACTGCTGAAATAATACTGCCTGCCTCCGCTTCCCACTGGGTCTTGTATTAACTCACACCACCATCACCACCTCCTCCTCCTCCTTCACCTCCTCCCTTTTTGCACCTATCCTCAGGTGCTAAAAGTAGTGTCATGAAACCCATCAGCAAGGCAAGAGAGCATGGCAGAAAGCCCCCAAGCACATGCATTCCTTCTGGCTGAAAGGCAGAAGAGGACAGAAACCTCTGCCAACAGTAACAGGAGTGATGGGGGGATTTCCTCCAGCAGCCAGTCTCTACCTCCCATGTCTTCAGGGCAGAAACCAAGTCCCTTTTCTTTGCTCCACAGACCCTGCTGTAAAAAGGATGGCCTCTTCAGAGACACGGGGACATCTTGGAGTTTTCTGCCCTGCCAAGGAGCCTAACTGGACAATATCGCCTCCCACTTCTGTGGCAACCTTGCCACAGGGCCTGTCCCCCTTCACATGACATTTATCCACCAGATGACCCTACACATAAGGTTCACACTTGAAACATGACCCTGTGTGGGGGGTTTCATATGTTGGGCCAGAAGAAAGCTGAGAGGTCTGAGCAGTGGACCTACAAGAGGCTGCAAATATCATTACTGAGCTTCTGGTGTATCCAGTCTCTTCAGTGTTCCCTACTGACAGTGTGCAAATGACAAACATCCGTGGATTCCTACCCCATGGAGCATCCAGAATCCTCCTTATTCCCCCTGTGCCAAATGTAACTTAAAAGCCCCCCACCCCCAGCCACATTTTGAAAAAATGAATCCAGAGTAAATTTACACATTTCTGAAATGAAGTTATAGGCAAGGGAAGGTAAAATGCCCTTAGGATTGGAACCAAATCTATCTGTGCAAATGAGACCTAGGATTTACAGTCACCTTCCAAACTCCAGCATGTGCTACAATCTTAGCTTTGGCTTAAAAACCATCTGTTTTCTTGTAAAGGTTGATAAACACCAGTGATCTTTTCTCCAGAGTACTGGCCAAAGTCCCACAGACCCGACCAGGGGAGGAAGGTGGGCAGGATGCCACAGGATGCTCCCAGGGACATCCGCAGACATGGCTCTGTGTGGGCACGTGTGTTTCCCAACAAATACAGGAGGTCCATCTTCAGAAGCTACCCAAACACAGATCTGTCCCTTGCTAAAATCTCCCTCCAAAGCCCAGATGCAGCATCTGACACTCTGTGTCTTTCCTAAAACTGCAGCCTGTGTTTTAAGCAGTGATGGGGACTCTGAAATAAATGAAACATCCAATACTGAAGTGGCCCTAAGTGAATGCCACAGTAGTTGTTACAAATAAATAAACAAGGATCACAGTCACAAAGAAAAAGGAAGAAATGGTGAACCTCAGCCTGCTGTGGCTACCTGTGTCCTGGGCAGTGCAGCCACTCCAGCAGTGCAGGGAGCTGGGCATCCTCCCGAGGGGCACCAGATGAAAGGAGTCCCTCTGCAGAGAGCAAACATGGGGAGGAGGGGACACAGGCATGAGAGGGAAGCTACAGGGTCCCCCACAATGGCTATATGGCCTCTAGAAGCCTGGTACAGGGGTGGTGTTATCTGCTACCAGCCACAAGCTGAGCCTGCTGCCCCAAAGAGAAGCAGTGACCAGGCTGGGAAGATGGAGGGCGGTTATCTGGGGCAGAACTACAGGGATGAACATATGTAACCAGACCTATGGAGATCACCTGAGCTGGAGGCAGAACGGGCCCACTACTGCAACAACTTCTTTGGGCATCCAGTGAAAACCACTGAGGTCAGAACCACCGGCCACAATTAATTAAATCACATTCGCAGTATAAAACCTTTAAAACCCAACCAAATCCAACACTTCTGTTGGGATCAATAAATTCAGCTGGAGGTTCCTGGCCCTGATGGGAAAGCAGAGGATGTCCTGCCCCTCAGTTCCCCTCCTGGTGGGCTGTCACAGCTCAGGAAGGGTGAAGCTCAGCCACAACACTCAGTGACACTTTTTAGTTCCCTTTAAGCCTTCAAATTAGGGCTTTCACGGGGCTTAAGTGCCACCTGTCCCAACACAGGGCTGGATTTCACAGCTCTCATGTGTTGTAAAGTTGCTACCTCCAAGTGAAAAGGGGATGAGTGTCCCACAGACTGGCTGGCAGGCAGTCCAACTGCCCAGACATCCCAAGCAGGGGATGGGGAGCATCTGCCCCCCACAGCCCTCACCACACCACCATCAGGCAAGCTAAGAGGGCTGAGATCACCAGGAGAGGCTCCTGTTTCCCTTGCCTTGGTTAGCCAAGTAATTCCCAGTGTCTGCCTTTCCAGTAAACATTCACAGGCTGTTTTACCTCTGTGACTGTACTATTCCTCAACAGGACTGCCAGCCCCCTAAGGCTCAGCCCAAGCCCAAGGGTGACTGCAGTGCCCCCACACTCACTGGCCCATGGGTCAGGATGGCTGACATGAAGTGTTTTGCTCTCACGTGGCACTACGTCCTCAGCCATGAACACTTCAGGTGGAGTGGTCATCTTCAACCAAGCACAACCACACCTAATTCGGCACTGCTGGGGAGAGGGTGGCAGAAGGGAAGAGGCTGCTGGGGACTGGAGAAAGGACACAAAATACACACAGGGAGTGTAAAAGCCCCATTCCCTTTACAAACCCTGCAGTAAGAAGAGGGTTAGACAGACAGGAGTACCAACTGCAAGAAACCCAGACAAAACCTATGACCTGCAGCTTGCTCCAAGTGATATAAACATATTTTCTACTTCACCCTCAGTGCTGTCACAAGCATCTGTTTTATTGCATCTGGTATCAAGAGCATCAGGTATCCCTCACCTGAAATCTTGCCCTACTGTGTCATTCACTCACATCCCATCTACTTGCACATTATTTTCTACATGCAGTGGCTTTTTGGCAGGAGTCTTGGTGTCTGTTTGCAACAGGGCATAGCAAGGGAAAGCAGATATCTCCTTGTAAAGCATCTTCTTCCTGAAACCCCTTAAACCCTTCCTGGCTGAGAGGAAATGCAGGGATTGATAATGACTCAAGGGCTCCTCTGGGAAACAGCAATGATTTTGGAGGAACACAAAATAACTTTTAAACTAAGCCCAATCCTAAAGAGGGGAACTCCACAGCCTGTAGCTTGAGTTTGCAGTTGAACAAGAACAAAACCAGGATTCAGGCACCTACCCACAGGGATGCTGAGGTGGTCTCACCTACATTAGATACATTGTGAGTGATATGATAAACACATCTGAACAGACACAGATTCCCCAGGGGCTATCTTATATCCATAAAGACCCCAGCTATATCACAGGACCAGGTCAAAACTGAAATAACTGAGGATACAGGAGGACAGACCTGAGACAGATTAGCAGAGCTGCAGAAATACTCAAGAACTGGTCTAGTAAAGTCACCAAAATCTGGAATTGGGACAGATGGGGAAAAGATGTCAGCCGTTCTGGGGTCAGGATGGACATAATATGGTGGATGTGGATTACGAGTCACTCCCGGTCAAAATGTCTTGAATAATACTTTTCTCAAGCTTGGATTTCTAGTAACCCCTTTGTTCAGCCTGAAAACTATCACGCTGCTTAAAAAAAAAATCTCTCCCTGCTTTTTACAGTCAGAGTGGTAGTGTCCCCTCCTGAACACACTGTGATTTACAGCCTTCCATGCTCACACTGGCGACACAACCCCTCACGCAGAAACTGCAGACGGCACTCCTGCCAACACACATGCTGTCACAGCATCGCTCCACGTAAACACCCAGCATTCACCTTGTTTATATTTCCTTCTGTACAGGCTGCGACAGCTCACAAACACACAGAAAGCCTAATTTATATTGATAATAAATCTCCTTTCTTCATTCCCCACAGCTGAAAAGAGCCCTGGTACAAATGCAATTTGCTGAGAGAACTGCCCGATAGCTCTACAGAGAATCAGGCCCACGTTTCCTTCTGTAGACAAAGGGGATGAAGCCCCACACAAACATATGTGCATGCTCTTACACATGCTTGCCAATGTGGAAGGAGCCCCACATCCACATCTATACATATATACCCTTCCACCTGTACTCTCACGCACTTGGCTCGCTAACAGCACCTACTGGGAGGTGCATTTTCATTAACCGGGTGCTCACAGCCTCAGATAAGCAATGAGAAAATGACACTGCAAGAGAAGTACTGTCACCATCAATAGGCTATACTTGTATCTGGGTTTCACATGTCCTTGACAGGTAGTGCAGCTATTTTAAAATGGGGTTTGCAAGGTGTTTCTTATCCCCACTTGAAAAAATACATACATATTCTGATGTTGAGTGAATGCAGAGGGAGACTGATGGGAAGGCAGGTTTCTGGAAGTGGCAGTCATAGTGCTATAAGAGATGAAGGAATTTATAATGGCACTTATGACTAAATGTGATGCCCACATTGTAGGCGCGTGCCTTGAAGGGGTTGTGAGGTCTTGGGTTTCTCCACGGTGTCCACAAACTGGCTGCAGCCAAGACTTGTCCTTCTGTTTTAATCTGGCATCAGAAAAAAAGATGGTGACCTCTCTTTCCTCTCCAAAAGACCTTGTTCCAGCTTCCCTGGCCTCCGCCACCCCAAGGCCTGACCGCACCGGCAGGACAATGCCATCAGCCTGTCAGAAACTGGGACTAGCATGCCATGCTGGCACTGTGCAGAGGAAGCACACCCAACCAGTCCTCTGTGGTATCTACTGGCTCCCAAGAAGCTTGTGTGAAAGTGATCTATTAATTCCTGTTGAGGTGTTCTGTGCTCACATATCTTCTGAGCAACTTTAAACCCCAACGGCAGAGTTTGAATGACTTGTGCAATTCCTCCTACCTGACAGCTTCTCTCCACCCTAGCAGCACTATGCTGGACCAAAACCTCTTTCTCAATATTCCCACAAAGCCCACCAGCAGCCTGCCGGGAAGCCACAAAGCTCCTGTGCACTGTCGTGTTAAGAGTTGGAGGCCGGGCATCACCTAATGACAGCACTGCTCCACTGCTGACCCAGGGCTTGTCCTGCAGGCACGGTCACTGAATACCCGTAACAGAAGGAGCCCCATTACATACTCCCCTACCCTATCCCACCACTACCTACAGCTGACACGTTACCCATTAGTGCTCTGCTCAGATCCATCCCCTGGGGCAGCAGAGTGCCTGAGCATAGGATTAAACCTGTTTGTCAACTTCAAGGCACCCAAGAGCATCACCAGTGACATGGCCTGTTAAAGATGATCCTACTCTGTGTATTTTGAAGACTAGCAACAGCCATTCAGCTCCCCAGAAATTTTGTCACAAGAGGAAGATTAAAGATTACACACACACACAGTTATGAGGATATCTAAGAGAGTTTTCTTGTATTTTTTCTCCAGCTTCAGAAGTCAATCATCAAACTAGGAAAGTAGCAGTGATGGCCAGAAATTATTGCTATGTGGAGGCAAAACAGAGACTTGCTGAAAATCCTTGCCAAATGGTTTGGAATTTGTCAACAGTAAATGCTGCTTCATAGGAGACAATAAAACTCCATGTATTTTAGCTGGATATTCTTTACCTCCTTCCTCATGCTTTAAGCCAACAGATAGCTTTCCTACCAATGTAAGCATGAAGCAACATGGATACTCATCCTTCTGCAATCCTGCTGCTGCCAGCGCCTGTCAGAGGGACAGCTTGAAGCCATGGAAGAACCACGCAGATGGTCACAAACCAGCCCCCCCCAACCCACTACCAGTATATCTCTTCCAGAAGCACCACTGTGAAAAACTAACATTAGGGTGAAGCTCAGACCACCTCTACCACAATCACTCTCTGGGCAGGTTATCTAGAGATGATACTTCTGCTGATATCCTTCTTCTGGGTACTTTCTCCTATTCTCTCCATGCCAGCTCTGGCTGATTCGAGCACCTATCGCATCTTTCCTCAAACACAGGTTGGGAGCTCCCTGGGGCAATGCCATGCCATGTTTGTCCATCTTCTGACCAAAGATATGCAGCACAGAAATCTTCAATTTGAGATCCCAACTACTAGTCTCCACAAATAATTTGTAATTAAAACAAAAGTGAAGCTGCACCAGGGGACTCTCCAAGTTTTCTCCAGACTAGATTACTCTCAGGAGACACAGGAGAGCTACCACTGAGATAAAAAACCCTAAATCTCAGCCTACAAAGTTTACACAGAGACAAGTATGTGTCTGTATTGTTCTGACCTTCAGATCTTTCTTTTTCTTTTGCTTTTTCCTAACCTTTAAAAGGCATCGAAGATAAACACAAGAGAAACCAGGCAGACAACATCCTTGGAAGAGATGCGGGAATATAATCAAGCCCTCAGACACACACACACAAACACCATAATTTATCTCTTCCTCCTCCTGTTTGATATTATCCTCTGTTCTCGTATCATAATCTGTTGCTATGGAAACAGCTATGATGTCACTATGAGAGGTTTATGGATGCCTTGAACAGGAAGGAAAGGTACATGATGATGGGAGAGAAAAAAAACACCTACAAACAGCTGCTGAGCAGGAGACATTCCAGGAACAGCAAGCGTTAACAGGGAAAAGATAAATACATCAGTGGTGCTGGCACTGCCGCAGACAAGAGCAGAATATAAACTGTGTTTTAAAAATAAAGAATGCTTACAAATTTTGCCTACAAGTAAAAATATTCTGGGAAAGCTAAAGGAGCTTCCTGAAAAAAAACAAACTTTTTCTGAAATATTCTGCAAGTTTTCTAGGACTGGATATTTTCTGAGCCTTGCTGCTAGAGTCTAAGTCTCCATCAACCCACTCTATCGTCTGCTGTAACATTCCCTCCAGAAGTGTTAGCATAACATCCCACCAATGCAGCTAATATATTGGGAGCTTGCTGGCTAGCCACTATCCCATGTGCCTTTACAATCTGTAACTAGAAAAAAAATGTTGTATCTTCAAGCAAAAATAAACAGAATCATAGAATCACGTAATTGTTTAGGTAGGAGAAGATCTTTAAGATCATCAAGTACTACTGTTAACCCAGCACTGCCAAGTCCACCACTAAACCATGTCACTAAGTGCCACATCTACACATCTCTTAAATAGTGATCCAACCACTTCCCTGGGCAGGCTGTTCCACTGCTTGACAACCCTTGCAAGGAAAAATTCTTTCCTAATACCCAACTTAAACCGCCCCTGGTGCAAACTGAGGCACTTTCCTCTTGTCCTAGCACTTGCTACTTGGTAGAAGAGACCAACCCTCACCTACCTCCAACTTCCTTTCAGGTTGCTGTAGTGAGCTGTAAGGTCTCCCTTCAGCCTCCTTTTCTCCAGGCTAAACAACTCCATCTCCCTCACAAGGCTTGTTCTCTAGACCCTTCACCAGCTTTGTAGCTCTTTGGACATGCTCTAGCACCTCAATGTACTTCTTGCAGTGAGGGGCCCAAAACAGAACAGGATGCCATTGACCTTCTTGGCCACTTGGGCACACTGCTGGCTCACATTCAGGTGGCTGTTGACCAGCACCCCCAGGTCCTTTTCCACCAGGCAGCTTTCCAGACACTCTTCCCCAAGCCTGTAGCCTTGTATGAGGTGGTCGTAACTGAAGTGTAGGACTCGGCGCCTGGCCTTGCTGAACCTCCTACAACTGGCCTCAGCTCATCAAACCAGCTGGTCCAGATCTCTCTGTAGAGCCTCCCTACCTTCAAGCAGAATTTACTGAGGGTACCTTCGATCCCTTCATCCAGATCATTGATAAAGATATTAAACAGAACTGGCCCAAATAGCAAGCCGTAGGGAACACCACTTGTGACCAGCCACCCACTAGATTTGACTCACAACTCTTTGGGCTCGGTCATCCAGGTAGTTTTTTACCCAGTGAAGAATACATTCAGCTGAGCCATCAGCAGTTTCTCCAGAACGCTGTAGGAAATGGTGCCAAAGGCTCTACTAGCATCTAGGTAGACAACAACCACAGCCTTTCCCACATCCACTGCGTATGTCACCTTGACATAGAAGGAGACCAGGTTAGTCAGGCAGGACCTTCCTTTATAAATGAATGATGACTGGACCTAATCATTGGTTGTCCTGTACATGCTGCACGATGGCACTCAAGACGATCTGTTCCATAGCTTTCCCTGGCACCATGGTCTGACTGACAGGCCTGTAGTTCCCCAGATCCTCCTTCCACTCCTTTTTCAGGTAGATGTCAGATTTGCTAAGCTCCAGTCCTCTCGGACTTCCCCAGTTAGCCAGGACTGCTAATAAATGATGGAAAGTGGCTTGGTGAGCAATTCTGCCAGCTTCCTCAGTATCCTGGAGTGGACTACATCTGGCCGCACAGACTTGTGAGTGTCTAAGTGGTGTAGCAGGTCACCGATGATTTCCTCTTGGACTACGGGGGCTTCATTCTCCTGCCTGCCTTCCAGCTCAGGGAGCCAGGTACCCAGAGAACATCTGGTCTTGCTATTAAAGGCTGAGGCAAAGAAAGCATTAAGTATCTCAGCCCTTTCCTCATCCTTTGTCACTATGTCCCCCCCACAGCCAAAAAGATGGAGATTCTCCCTCACTCTATTTTTGCTCTTAATGTATTTATAGAAACATGTTTTATTTTTCTTTTATGACAGTAGACAGATTAAGTTCTGGTCGGGCTTTGGCCCTTACAGATTTCTCCCTGCATAAACTCACAACATCCTTGCAGTCCCGAGTTGCCTGCCCCTTCTTCCAAAGGTCATAAACTCTCCTCTTCTTTCTGAGTTCCAGCCAAAGCTTTCCGTTCAGCCAAGCTGGTCTTCCTCCCTGCAGGCTCACCTTTCAGCACATGGGGTCGGCCTGCTCCTGCACCATTAAGATTTCCCTCTGGGAGAATGTCCACCCTCCCTCGACTCCTTTGCCCCTGAGAATGGCCTCCCGAGGGACTCTGTCAACCATGGTCCTCAAAAGGCCAAAGTCTGCCCTCTGGAAATCCAAGGCAGCGGTTCTGCTGACTCTCTTCCTTAGTTCCCCAAGAAACAAAAACTCTATAATTTCATGATTGCTGTGTCCAAGAAAACCTCCAGTGGCCAAATCACCCACAAGTCCTTTTCTGTTCGCAAACAACATGCCCAGTTGGGCACCTTCCCTAGTTGGCTCCCTCAACAGCTGCGTCAGGAAGTTATCTTCCACATGCTCCAGGAACCTCTGTGACTGTTTCCTCTCTGCTGTTTCCTCTCTGCGCAGAGACACTCAGAATCCACTGGATCACATCCAGTAGCAAATAAACACCCTGACCCCAAACTATAAACAAAAAAAAAAGAGCTTTTCTTGCTCTTGCTACTAAAGAGAAACACCATAATCTTACAGACTCGCTGCCAAACGTACTGACATACCTGACCTGCTACTAGAGAGAACGGTATGTTGAGCCTCCTACACTCGAAATGCACTCAGCCTTGGGGCCACACGCACATTCATGTGCAGCACGATGCACGAGGTGGTTCTCACTCATGAGCTCAGGTGCTGATGACTGTGCCTCTGCACTCGTACCCATTTCAGTCACCTGAACTGATGGTTAGAATAGGACACACATGGGGACAGAGGCTGGGACAGTCACATGTGCCCTTAAGACAACATATGCAGGCTGCAAGACAATTCAGCACGAGGAGCCTGCTGGGGAGAAGTGAGGATGGCAGATCAAATCCATCCTGCAGAGCCATCTTCATCAAGGGAAGGGCAATGGCAGCAAGTGAGGAAACCACAAGGATCTCAGGTCAATAAAAACTGATGGTGTTTCAGCTAATTCCTGCCCCATCAGAATTTCCGGAGCATGAAGAGCAGGATTAGAGACCTTATGGGAATGCTGCAGCATCAGTTTTGCCTCAGGCCTCAGCAACAGCTAGGGAATACCTAGGCAGACTGTCCGTCTCACCTGTGGGCAGTAGGATACAGATGGTATCTCCCATCCTCACCCACCCTTCCAAAGATGTTAGAGACAACCTCAGGGAAAAAAAAAATGAGAGAGACTGAAGACAGTAAGGAAAGCTATGAAAACAGTCCAAGCCAGGATCTTCAGCAATTCACCCAACTTTATGCACTTGCTGGCCTTGGCTGTCACAGCTTCAGCCCCTGTACTTTTCAGGGATCACCTCCCTCTCTCCTGTTACAGTTACTTGTCCTCATCCTACTTCCCCACCTGTCTCACTCATCCTCTTCTTTCTTGTTCCTGACCTATTTCCTTACCCCTTCTCAACCTCCATCCCATCCTTTCCTTCCCCAAACAAACTCCTGACAAAAAAAAAAATGTTTAAGGAAACCGGCACATTGTGATTTCCTCTCCCCAAAGAGCCCAGTCAGCTCACATAATCCACCCTCCTGTGTCTTTGCCTGTATAAAATGCAAATCGTTTGGGCTGGGAACTATCTATCCCCTCATGTCAATGTCATGCCTAGTGCAGTAAGGTTCTGCTTTTGTTTGGCACTGCTGCTACTATAGCAAATAAAACCGTTCTTAGGAATACTTTGAAAGCACCAAAGGAGAGTAAGGGAATAGGAGGTGTGAAAACAATGCCAAGTATTTTGTGGGTTTTTTTGAGTTTCTTTTATATTTGGGGGCAAGGTTCTGCTTCTGCTTTTTACGAATCAATTTCTTGCTGGTGCTCCCTATTTGGAGCTGCAGAGTGGAAAACAAAGCTGATCCTGGTGAAGAAACAGAGACAGTGCTTTTTTTAAACAGGCAGGTGACACCAAGCAGGAAGGGGCTGCAAAGTCAGAGGAATTAGATTAGAATTCAAAGCTGCCCGAACAAATTGAAAGGCAGAGGATGAAATTCAGATGTGACAAATACAAATATCAAAAACTTAGCTAGGAAAGGCTAGATCCACACACACTCAGGAGGCATCAGACCTCTTGGACAGGATCTGGGAGCCACAGTGCATGACAAGCTACAAACAGATGAACGATGTCATGGAGCAAAAGTTAAGCAGGAACACTGCCTGTAAGAGATGTGAAGGTAAAACTTCTGCTCTACTTGGCCAGCACAGGACCTGGGTACAGCGCTGTGCTCTATCAGTGCCCTTCATGAGAGCCGTGGACCAGATGAAGGGAATGCAGAGATCTATAAGGACGGCCAGAGCTGAAGGGAACAAAGCACAAGAACTGAAGGATGTGTTTGAGACAGGATTTAACCTAAGCCAAGGAGAGACATGACAAAGAGGAAAGAATAGTTTTCCCACACCCGCTATGAACAGGACAAGCAATCACAGCAAGCAATGCAGAGAGGTGCCACAGAGGAGGTAAAATCTTTTCAGTGATAAGGCAAAGGGGAGTGATGACAGCCTAGGCAGGCGGAGGACCCTCCAAACATGGGGAATATGCTGGACAAGCATGTCAGGGAACATGACAGACAGGCATGCATTTCGTATAGTACACTGTGCTTTGAAAAACTTTTGGAATACTTGCTTATGCCCTCTTCCTATGATTTCAATGATTTTGGTGAGAGAGAAGTTTTCTCTGGCATTTCAGCAAAGCCCACAGACCAAGATAAATCTGTCAGTGTTTAGAACTGGAGGAGTGACACCGTTGCTCCAGGTCTTGCTAATGCCTTTAAGGATTAAAGGTTATAATGACCAGGGTAGACAGCTGCCCTTCTGAGTTTCCCAAGTATCTCTGGCAAATACCACTGCCTGGTATAGTGACCTTTTCCAGCTTTTCAGGGCAGGAGCTGTAAGCGATTGCTCTCACTTCATCTTTCCAGAGACAGATGTCAGCACAGGCCCTGGAAGGTGAGCAGGACAGAAAACAAGGCGTGAATAAAGAATGCTCTTCAGCTTCTCCGAGCAAGTGTCCCATTCAGTTGGAAACACTGAAGAAAGCCACGGGAGCACACTATGCCATCTTTCAGGCAGCATCCTCCAGAACACTTGCCACGTGGAGATGGCGCTTCCATACCACAGCAGCCCAGGTTTCAGTGGCGCTGCTGCTGATCTACACTACAATTCCCAAAATCAGAATCAAGACCAGGAGGAGCTCGAGGGCTCACATCTCAGTGACACTTGCCTCCCACTGGCTATTCCATACCCTCTCTGCGATTAAATAAAAGACTCCATTCCTTGGCATCATTCTGTCAGTGGCTTGATGAGACAGCCACTCTTTATATAGCACCCTGAACATATACAGCACTGTAAAACCACACATCATTACAGCTTGTTATTAATTCCATTCGATAAATAAATTCTAATGGCATGACTGTGGAATCTCCAAGGTATTTGGCAATGCCCCTGACAGCCTGCAGAGATGGGGGATGCTTCTCCGCTCACCTGCATGGGGAAGTCTTAGAAGAATCATTTCTACCATCAAAATTACCCAACTTGGAAGGCTACCTGAATTCAAAAGTGGTCCCAAAAATACAAGCACTTGTGCTTTCCAGAAGAAGGGCCTCAGTTGCTGAGGTGGCCAAATGAAGGAGGATTCAGGTGTACTCGCTGTGCTGTAAATAGGTGGAAGCAGTAACATGCCTCTACTCTTCCCTCAGGACAAAGAGGCAAATTCCTAAATGCCCTATCTGGAGGGAAATTATCACCTAGGTTTATTTTCAAAACAAAAGCTGAACTCTGTACTGCTAGGGGGAATGATTTCAAAAGAGAAGGCCTCCTGTTAGAGAAGGCCTCCTGTTAAACGCCTAGGTCCCCGGCAGGATATGTAAACAGCTGAAGAGACAACCTTTTCTATCAATAGTGTTTAATTCTTACTTGTTATCCACCAGTTAACCTTCCAAAAGCAAGAAAAAGCCCTATAAATAATATTTCACATTCAGAGGGCAGACATTTCCTACTAAGGGTGAGGAAACAAACTCATTTTTATAAATGGACTGATTAAGCTATAGAGGCCATGAGTCAGAAAGGTACTTCAGCATGTGGCCAGCTTTAAAGACATAAACAATTCTAATTAAGTCAGCAGCACTGCCTGTGAACTTAAATTTAGGCACAGACCTTAAAATACCTTCTTAAATTGGGATCAGAGAGGAAAAGGGTGGAACTTTCAAAAACATCCAGTCTCAGCCTACCCATCCTCTACGGATATGGAGATGGGGACACCATAATAGCTGTCAGCCCACCACTGAATGCCTTTGCAAACTCTCCTTCTCAGGAGTCTTGCCAAAGGTATGCGCTATCCCAGCTGCCTCAACACCTGCATGTAAGTGGTCTAATCTGCTTCATACTGGAGTCTCCCAGTCTAGTCCAAGGAGAAGGTGGCTGAACCTGCCCTTGACCTCGTCATCTGCCAGGACTGCTCTAACACTATCACCTGGAACCCACTTGGTGAGGCCCACAATCAGGACAGGGATTTACCTCCATGCTCAGGTCACCAATCCTTCCATGATTTGACTTCCAAGAGCTTTCCTCCTGACTGAATATCCACATATTTTTACACACCATTGCTGCGGATGTGGCTAAAATGGAATCTCATTTGTTTAGCCACCCAAGTATGTTATCTGCCTCCAAATACATGGTCTAACTTTCAGAGGCTGACCTAAGTTCAAAACCCTCACCGGCATCAAGGAGGTCTCTGGGCAGTCCTCCATCAGTAGAAGACCTACCCTGATCAGGATCAATAGTCATCTCTTATCCAGCCTGGTTGAAACCACATCCAGTGGTCTCAAAGCACCATGCAAAAGTAGGGGTAAATAGCAACTGGTGGGGAAATGGGGAAATGAGGCAGGGGAAAATTACAATGGCTTCATTTTCCAGGCCAGGGGAGGTGTCCAGCTGAAGCCAATAGGGTTTTCTCCACCTGTTAAAGCCACACAAGTAATGTGCTACATGGAGTCCAAGGGCTGGTGACTGTGGCGATAACTGCGTTCGTCTCTTTGTCCAGGCACATAGCTCCTCTGCTTGCCCCAGCCCCTGGTCCCAGCAGTGCTCTTTCCACTTCCGAAAATAAACCAGCACTTTTCACCCATTAGATCTCAAATCCATTTAATTGCTAGACACGGTAGCATGATAAGAACAATAATTATAACTGGAGGGGGCTTCCTGTTATCCTGGCTAGAGCCATATCCTGAGCTAATAAAAACTCATGCTTTTGGTCCCAGCATTGACTTAGCTTAAGTTCTGGTTATTAATTCATAAACAGGAAGCGCCTCCGAGTTATCATCTCCCTCCATGAACTTTGGGGTAAAGACCTTTACTCTGCCTCACTGGTACTGCCTTCCCGATGAGCAAATTTTGTGTGATTTAACGAGATTGGAGAACACATTCAAAACACAGCTGGGCTGGCCTCTTCCTGGTGTTGAATGGGATCTGATCCGTGACACACCCGGGGTCAGCTTTCCAGGCTTCCCAGCCCCTCGTGTGACACGGATGGTGTGCAGGCAGGTCCCTGCCTACACTGAGCTCCAGCAGCAGCAGCGGTGGGGAGGTGCAATTTACAAATATTACCCTGATTAATTCCATAAGCCACCCACACTGAAAACTACCGACAGGGCTGCTAAAAATACACCGCGAGTTGCAACAGAGTTGTCAGGAATAAGTAAGCAGCAAAGCAAAGAGGAACAAAACCAAAACAGAGGTAATCACTGTTTAGAAAATAAAGGTTAAACCACATAAACCCCCTCTTTTTACCCAGTTCTCACGGATGTCGTGTACAAGGCATCCAGAAAATTGTGGGAGACACCTGCCCAGGACAGAAAGCTGCCCACAGCCCAGGCACTGGTGATGCCTGGCAGTAATCCCTCTTAAAATGGGGTCTCCTGCAGTCCACAGAGCCCATCCCTGTTCTCTGCACAGGAGAGAAGGTCACACAACGACTGCACCGGTGACTCTGCACAGCAAGGGCAGCACTGCCTAGAGGGAAGTCCAAAGAACCAGACTCTCACCTGCCTCAAACCATTCACCTCCTCTGAAGCCAGTACAGCTGCCCAGGAGGAAGTTCTATCTCCGGTGCTCAGCAGGACAGCGGCCATTAGTTTGCCCCAACCCTGGGACATAGGCCACGCAGGATTCTACCTGATGAGGCCCACTCTGAACCCCAAAACGTTTCCCATTATGTCTCACAACTGAAGCTAAAATCCAGGTCAAACATTGCATGGAGATGTTACTTCTGTTTTATTTAACTGAGTGGGTTTTTTATGTCCTTCATTTCACTGCTCAGCTCTTCAACACTTGGGGAAAAAAAAAAAAAGAATGAGAAAAACCCAGCAGAGGAGAAGATGACAGCAAAAACTCTGAATTGCTTAAAATGAATAGGAAAATTCTCCTGGCACAGTGTGTGTCTGGGGGAGGACTTCACACAAGATATTCACTTATTTATCAGGCCTCTCCTATTAATGTCAGGTGAGGCACCATTCTGCTTCCCAGAATCTGTATTTAAGCCAGCTGCTCCCCACAGGGACACACCACCCTCATCTCCACAGTGAGGATCCTGGGTGACTTTGTGCATGTGCTAGTCTATGTTATCACTCACTTAAATTTCTACTGGAACCATTTCATAAGACCTCCAAGGTGTCTTGTTTCCTCCCGGGGCGCCTTTTTTGTCAAAGAGCCTATGTTCTGAAATCCGTACGGCAGAGATACTGTTTCACCCACCCTCTCCTGCCTTACGGTGGTAGCCGGTGGGCATGCGTGTGTGCCACCCGAGCCCGCCAGGTCAAGGGCAGGAGCGGAGAAGTGACAGCTGGCTGCAGCCCTTATCCAACCCCTCGGCTCCTGTGCTCTCCTCCATGGCTTGATTGTACCTGATGCTCCAGAGGGCAGCTACAGACCAGACAGACTGGTTATGCACATAACGTGAGGATGGTAAGGGATGATGGCAGTCCTTTCCTCCTTCCAAGGAGGAAATCCCACGCATCCCCTGTGATAAGTTTTTATCTACGCGCTGGGATATTGCAGGGAATTCGAAGGACCTCTCACGGCAACTAGGAGTCGAAAAACATTTATTAACCCCTCCTCCGCCTCCCTCGAAGCCATCCAGCAACAATTTAACCCACAAACATACTGCAACACAAAGCAGATAAAACAATCCCTTTCAGCCTTTACACTGTCTACTGGCTCCTGCCATTTGGGATATTCACCCACTTTCCGGGCTGAGGAGCGCTGCAGAGCCTGGCCGCAGACCCTTCTGCATCGGTTGCAGGGAATTATTTATTTATTTATTTATTTTACGGATTACTTTTCAGGGCATTTTTTCCATCTGCTCTCTTTTTCCTGTCAGGCACAAGCACGGGCGCCGCTGAAGTTAAGATGCTCTAAGGCACCGCTAAACTTCCACCGCACGCTTCGGTGCGGCACGGCCGCTTTCTCGGCGGGAGGAAGCCGGCGCCCTGCCCGGCCGAGGCCTCCTCTC
>JANHFX010028056.1:0-17559 GCA_027560015.1 Chloroceryle amazona
CGCCTGAGGAGAAGGGGCGGAGAGTAACTCCTGGCGGGAAACGCTGTTGGTATAAAAGTGCTGATACCGGAGTTTGCTCTGCTTGAGGATGCTTGCGGTTCAGATCAGTGAGGCCATGCGCGACGGCAGCAGCTGTCTAATGTTTAATAAGTATTTAATATTGTGTAAGTGACTTAATTTATCTCCTGGAAAACATACCTGCTACAGAAAGAGTAAATATTGCTGCCTGGTCATAGGAAGTTTTGAGACACTCTTGGAACAGGTGTCAGAGGCAAGCCTGAAATCCCGATGTAGCAGCGTGTCCATTAGTTATAAAAGGCCTGAGGTGACTGAAGCCTCAGTCCTTACTTGACCCTTATATTACTTTTTTTTTTTTTTTTAATAAAAAGCAAAAAAAATTCAGCTAGATAAAACAAATGCAAAGAACATTTTTACTTTCCTTCAATAATTCAGATGAATGACAAATAGGAATCAAGGCCTTGTTAGGAAGGGAGTGATTAAATGGAATACCACAATTCCCAGTACCTAGCCTAAAAGACCTTGCATCACAAATTGAATTCCAGGAAAGGAACCCATACAACGAAAGTAAGGAAAGCCTTAAACAAGTTACTGGTGCATGGTAAGTTACAGGTTTACATGCGTGGCTAATTTGCTAATCAAAAGTACAACACAGCCTTGTTGTGTAGTCTTGGTGGCTTGAGAAGGAGACGCTGTGGAAGCTCATGCCTTAAAGTGCTTTTTGCCAGAATGCAGTTTAAAACATTTTGTTAGATAATCGGAGACGTAGCTGAAAACTTAAACCGATTCTACATTATCTTAGCAGTAAGTCTAAAATGTGGTATATTTCTATATGGTTAAAGATTGTCAGGTCCCATTTATTGTATAAATTGAATGTTTTACAGCTGTTTATTTTGGATCATGAAAAACATAGATGTACAGTGAAAATGATGCAGTGCAGCTCAACAAATAGGACAGGCTGTACAGTCCTTTCATCTTAATGGTATAAATTTCGTCGAATTACATGAAGCTGAAAAGCTGAAGAAGTTTTGTTTGATTGATTTTAATACTCAGTTTTGCTGATACACTATTTTCATGTAGGTGGAAAGAGTGAAACTGCAATCAGAAGGAAGTGTTGCTAGTCATCCCGTTCCTGAAAGGAGTTAAGAGTCAGTGTTAAAATCAGAAATACCAAAAGAAATGTGCTGCTGAAAGCCAAATTTCATGTTGTTCTTGTCTCTTTATTTACTTGGAAGCGGTGATCCAAGTTTATCAGTATGAAACTGCATAGCTGCGCTGCTTGGCAAGTTGGTTTTGGCTCTTATTTGAACCAACCTACACAAAGCTTTAATGTTTTCCACATTAAGTCTTGGGTGTTTAATTCTATGACCACCTATTGCCTTAAGAGTCTAATGCAGAAAGAATTCTACTTTCAAACCGTTTAGTTTGGTCAGTGAATACCTAGAAATGTGAAGAATAATTTGCTGTATTGCATTCACTTTTATACTTCCCATGTCCTTTGATTTGTGTAGCTACAGTGCATACTTGGAAACATGCTGCGAGTAACTCCCAGGCCCTCCCTGATAGGGAATGTGGCTGGTTATCATTAACATGATTGTTTTTTCCTGCCAGTAAACATTTTGTGACCTGGCTAATAGTCTCCCTGCCAACCTGGTTGGCATCATGGGGGATGATCTCAGTCCCATTCTGGTCCTCTACTCCCCGAGCCCCTCTGTTAAAAATGGGACCAAACCAGTTATTGGCAGGAAACGGGAATCCTGTACACGAATGAAGTAATGCTGGTGGATTACACCTTTCCATCAGACTGTCATTTTACACAGGTTAGACAGGGGTACTGCTCTTTTCACCCTCTTCTTGACCTCTGAGCAGAGGAGTGCAGGGTGCTGGGAGACGGGTGCTTGGTGTGGGGCAGGACTGAGGCCCTGCTCCAGCCTGACCCTGACGTTTCTGTTCTGGCAAAGGGCTCAGCCTCCTCCTGCTGGCACCTCAAAGTGTATCCTGTACTTCTGAGTTCCTTTTTGGAGGTTCAAGCTTCTTACCATGCTTCGATGTCTATCTGACCCTAAATAAAAGTGGTACATAGCTGCAAAGGTGAAGATGCTTCCTTTCCAAATCCTGCTTGCTATGGTCATGTGCATGAACAAAAGGTTTTCTGTCTTTAATAGCTGACAAGTACTCCTAAGCAATCTAAATCTGCTAAACATTTTGTTCAAGTCATTTAACAGGTAATTAGCAAGGAAATAGCTACTACAGACTCAGACATAGTGCCTTGACAGTGAAAATCTCTTTTTTTTTTTTTTTCTTTCTTCCCCCAGAATGGCATACCCAGGTTATCCACCTTCTGGCGGCTACCCTGCTTTCCCTGGTTACCCTGTAAGTGCAGCTCTTGAATGCGTTGCATTCCTAATGTACAATTCCTCCTTCTGTCAGTGCCCCTTCTTACCTTGCTCTGTGTGTGTGTAAGTAGTAGCTGTCTGTTCATATATGTTGTTCTCTCGAGATTATGGTCTTTGTCTTTGTCTAGATGTAACAGAGGATGATGACTTTACAGCTGTCTCATAAGAATTCCAACAAGGAAGTTTAAGTTTTATTATTTTTTTAATGTTGCCTCAGTAAAGCATTTTAAGCTCTTCCCAAGGGTAGTGGACCCTGAAGTTGGTTCAGATCTCTGTGAATACTGGGGTACAGGTACACAGAATATTTGGTAGACACTGGTTCAGAGATTACCTCTGACCCTGTATGTAAAGACCCTCATATTTATGTAAGAATTACCGATACTTTAACAAAAAATTATGTGCTGAGATAGTTGCCTGTATAAAAAGCAAAGTCATGAGACAAAGCTAAACTAAAGCACAACCAATCCCTCAGAAACTTCTCTGGAACAATAGGCAGCATTGAACAGCTTTCATACGACACCAAGTAAATATTTTTCTGAGTGTAAAGGAAAGCGTATCTTGACTTTGACCCCCTATCCTTCAGCCACAGGACTTTGTTCCACCTTCAGCTCATGACTGAATGGACTAAAAATTCCAATGAAACTTAACAGAAGGCAGGAGTGGATCAGGTGTGGCTGATACCGCTGTCCTTTTGCTATGCCTGCGTCGCTTTTCAAAGCTAGATGCAACTGTATGCTCTCGTTAGTATGGCACTGATCGTACTGTAACTGGGAATTTTATATGGTCTGTGTTTCATCTAGTACAGAACTGGACTTGAGCACGGAGCTCTGCCCAAATCCCATTAAGATACTGAAAAACTATATAAACACATGCAATACATAGATAATTACATGTAATAAATTCTCCAATTCTTTTGGTTTACAATTTACCCTTACTCCCTCTGAAACACTAAAATTGGTACAAGTGAGACAAACAGGATAAAAAGCTGACATCCTTAACTCCAGGATTTCTTTCCCCCCAAGATGCTGCTGAGCCCTCATGATTGTACTGTAATGTATTTTTAACTGCATCTGAAAATACACTTTTTTTCTTAGCTGGCATCTAAAATACAGCCAGCTTCAATGGATTAAATTTAAAGACCTGTTAGATGTGATATCTTGCATTCTAGGTTTCCTAGATGCACCTAGATGCACCTAGATGCACTGGTGATGCCCAGAGTGATCACCAGTGCAAAAAGCAATGTGAAATTATTTTCTCCCGCAGTAGTGACAGTTACGTGAGCAGGGCTTTTGAGGATTCTAATTTTGGATTTGTGAAACTAAATTCCATTAAAATCTTTTTTTGAGTCTTCCAGAGAAAGGTTAGACTGTACCACTGGGGAAAAGAGTGTTATATAGCCTGGGCACTGTAATCTGGGGGTAGAAATCTTGGGGCAACCAAACCCCAGGAGAATGTTTGAGCTGGACTTTACTGCTTTGCAGGTAATTTCAGTTTCTTGGGTGCAAGAATGTGTGTGTACTCTATGTAATGTGTGACCCAAATGCTAAAGCTAGTCAGTAGAGATGATGCTAGCGAGTAATGTGTCCATTCATTATGCTTCATTATGAAGATGATTTTAAATACCTGATTTTTAAGATCAAGTATATGACTTTTAACTTACAGAGCTATCCTGAGAGATCGTAGTCATTCAAGGAAATATTTCTAATGTATGTTAATGATAATAGCAGCCTTTGTGGTATGACTGGTAAGTCACACGCATAGCAAAACAAAGGCGTACAGATGTTTGATTTGTTCTTATTTAAGCCTGTGATAGTTGTTCGTTCCAGCTTTAGTCATTGAATGTCCATGCTTTATAACCTGGATTCCAAAGAAAATGCTAAAAAAACCAACTCACCTCTTGTAAGTTCTCACCACGTAACATTTGAAAATACTGGTCATGCAAGAAAGGAAGCAGTTTCAAGGATAAAGTCCTATAAAAACAGGTGAGCTCCCAATGATTCATAGAGAGCAAGCCAAGCTGAGCTCACCTGTTATGCGAGACAGAAGTAGCAGCTTTCCAGTAAATTCCTGGTGGCTGCCAAGTCGAATGTGGCTCAGCAGTGCGTGTCCCTGGGTAAGAAAGCTAATGACATACTAGGCTTCAGCAAGAGCGAAGCCAGCAGATCAGGGAAATGATTATTCCTCTGTGCTCAGTGCTCATGAGGCCACACTCTGAGTACTAGGTCTAGTGGCCTCCCAGTACAACCGACACATGGGCAAACAGGAATGTGTCCAAGGAGGGCTGCTTGCCTAGAGAAGAAAAGGCTAAAGAGAGGTCTGCTCAGTCTTCTGCTGTGTAGGAAGAAATGCTACAGACACTGGATCTGGAACCTTGTCAGAGGTACACAGTGAAAGGGCAGCAGGTACAACCACAGTTTGTATTTGTAATTTGATTTGAGGAAAAAATTTTTCACCGTGAGTAGTCAAGCTGGGAACAGGGGCCCAGAGAAGCTGTGGACTTGCTGTTCTTTGGAGATACTGAAAACCTGACAAGGCCTTGCATCACCTCATCTTACTCCAAAGTTGTCCCTGCTTTAAAGGTGGATAGGATCAGGGGCGCCTTCCACCCTGCAGCACTCTCTGATTCTGTATCAACATGGGAGATGCATCAGAAAACCCAACCAGGAGGCTCCCATCCAGGCTTCAGGAATTATGCTTCTGTCACTTCAAGTGCTGAATCTAATCCCATAATTCACATTATTACATACATGGATCTTTTGGTATCTTAAGAGTTTTTACTCTAATGACCCATTAGCGGGTGTACAGACAGTGCACTTTTGTGTTTCAGCCAACGGGACAAGAGTCAGTCTATCCACCAGCTGGTCAGTACCCCCACCCCGCTGTTCCTGGAGGATACCCTCCGGCAGGAGGAGGGACCTATCCTGCAGCACCACCCAGTGCTGGGTATCCAGGAGCAGGAGGATATCCTGCCCCAGGGGGCTACCCTGCTCCTGGGGGCTACCCTGGGGCTCCCCAGGCTGGAGGAATGCCACCTTACCCTGGAGGTAAGATCTTTTGTTAGAGCACCCCTTGGGAGGGGGCTCTGGTGTAACCATTCCGTGTGCTTGGTAGAAGTAGTGAAGAAAAGGAGCTTTGTTTTGCCATCCATTTAGGTAGGGATCTGGCTGGCTGCCCAGGTGCTGCTCTCTGGCAGCACCTACCTGCATGCTGATGGCAACGCCTTGATGGGTTTGGGTCACTGCAGGGACACAGAGAAATCCTTCTCTTGCAGCTCTGCTCAAAAATGTGGCTCGTACTGTGTCAGGAGTCAAGTACAAAACACTGAAGTGTCTAAAGTCTTCCCTTTCTCCCAGCTCCTGCCGGCCCTGGGTTTGGTGCACCTCCTGCTGGCCCTGGCTTTGGTGGCTTTCCGCAGCCTCCTGCCCAAAGCTATGCTGGAGGGGGACCTGCACAAATTCCAGGTATGTATATACGAGAAACATTAAGTGCCCAAGGTTAAACCAAGAGATCTCAGGATAGGTGGCAATAAATCAGGCCTTACTTTTATTGCTTCCAGCTGTTGAGGTCTGTACGCTGTGCACCACTTAACACCATTCTTGACAAGACCACTGAAGGGTGATGAGAACCATCTCTGTATGTGCTATGTCCAAAAGGAATGGCTGTCTGATTAATGGTTATGATGTGGTGGGTTAGGTGCTTAACCTTCTTCAGACTTGGAAGTACCTGGTGAGAACTGTGCAATTGAAAGCCCCCTCTCAGGGAGTATCTATGCAGCTGTTCCGTTAGGCTCAAAAAAATGGATGCATTTTTCCAGTCTGTGTGGTCATGGTGATCCCTGGCTCAGAGGTGGAGAAAGCAGAAAGGGGAGTGCACACAACTGCTTAAAAATGGTGCAGTGTTTTAAATTCTTTGAAGGGTCAGTTGCCATCAAGACTGGTTTTATCCTGGAACGCGTCCATTTTGTTTGCAAAAGAGCAGCAACATTTTGTTGTTGTTGTTGTTTTGTTTTTAAATGATTGCTGTGTTAACTAAGAATTCTAAGCTGCTGTTAAAGTTGTAACAGCTGCACATATGTATTACAGCTAAAAAGAAAATCCCGGTATTAAAACATGTTTGTAGCTTTTGTATTCACATTGCTTTTGATCACAAAATGAGATTCCTTCCATTCTTTTTGCACCAGTCAATTCTTAATATTTATTGTTTATATGCTGGGTGTTTTAAAGTGTAAAATACAACTTTTACAGAGAGCCCAGGACACACATTCTTCATTTGCATGGGCTATCCTGGCTTTTGTCAAGGATAGCCGTATTTAATAAGGAGAGATCCTTCCAATTCTCACAGAACTGGTAAATTTTCTATTTTTAGAACTGCCTTGCTTGCCTGTCTACCAGAATGTGTCCATGACTGGTACTTCCCATCGTTCCCTAGGGCAAGAAGCTGTCAGTATTTAGGAAACAGGTCTTGGGTAGTGGTAGGTCTGTAAAGGGCTTTCTTTTCAGGTTGGATAGCATTTACATAATAAGAAGAGACCTAATTAATTATTTTTCTCTTGTTCTTTCTTTCCAGTAGGATATGGTGGACAAGCACCAGCACCAGTGCCTGGTCCGGTATGTGCTGTATCCTCTTCTGCACGGCTTCTGTAGTTCTCATGTTTTTACAACTGGTTTTCAACAATTTATAGCATGGTCTGCATCAGGAGTTCCCAGCTACACTCAGGAGTAGAGTCTGCACAGAATCCTAACTCTGTATCTGTGTATGCTCACTAATCAAGTAGATCTTCACCCCTGCAATCGGGTAAAAGCATCACTTTGGCAGTGGCGGGCCAAAACCTTTCAACACTCTCCTCTGCTTCTCTGTTAGAGGAAAAATGGGGAACCACTGGACAGACAATTCCTGAAGTACTGATTCCAAAGTTGTGATTTTAATTTGAATTTGTGTCATGCAGGATAGCTAGTTACATGGGACTTGTATTTTCAGCCTGCAGCAATGGTTCAGTGCACCCAGGGCACAATTCAAGCTGCTCCAAACTTTGATGCTGGAAGGGATGCAGAAATTCTACGCAAAGCTATGAAGGGGTTTGGTAAGTAAGCAGTGGAAGCTTAAATTTCTGTTTAGGTAACTTCTTAATGCCATTTTGTCCTTTTCTCTGTTTTTTATGTAACCATGCATTTTTTTTTTCTCATTGAGCTTTTCAAAAGTCACACTTTCAAAATGACTTGGGCAATTTAGTAGATGAAGTTACATAGAAAATTTGGTAAGACTTAAATGGCAGTCCTTTATTACATAACTATGCCCAAATGCCAGATTATAAAATGAAGAGTCTTGGAGGGATTGTTACGAGTTCTTACATAAAATTGCCTTTTTGTTTCCAAGGGACTGATGAGCAGGCTATCATCAGTGTTGTTGCTAACCGCTCCAATGATCAAAGGCAGAAAATCAAGGCAGCTTTCAAGACTATGTATGGCAAGGTACGTTTGCTAGATCTTTCCAAAATGAAACATTCAGATGCTGCTTTAAGTTTGATTGCACTTTAGTCCTGGGAGTGGTTTGGGCATTTTTAAAATGTGCTTCTTTTGGTTACATTCCTTGCATATCAGGGGACATCTGGTATTTAACACCCTGGTGTCCTAATACCTGCAGAAGCAGGGGTGGGGGAAGGTTGGGGGCTGACTGTCTCTGTCCCTGAGCAAACAAGAAGCTTCTTTGCTTTTGTAGTGCTTGATAGACGGAAAATGATCAAGCTGAAACTGTCCTTGTATTAGTATCTGAATCTACTGTGGATTTTATGTGCACAAACCAGCACTGAAATCTGTTTCTTCCTAAGAAATAAACTGAGAAACTGGCTGAGGATTGGTTACTCAATAAAGGCCGGAGATAATTTCTTTCGTCATATTAGCAACTTAAGTTTTATAGTTGGGGCACTTTTAGGACCTAAGTCTTAATCAGTGAGAAGATAACAGAGAGGAGCTGAGCTGTCAAAGTTTTGAACAGAGGGAAGATCTTTGTAATAAATAAAACAAAGCTTTATGGGAAAAATAGCACAAAGGCAGAAATCACTCACAAAATTAGGTTCTAGTTTGATGTTTTTTTCACTATATAATCTATGTGGCTAACACTCTTCAAAGCCTTTTGTATAATTTGTATAATCGAACAGGATTTAATTAAAGATCTGAAGTCTGAGCTAAGTGGAAATGTGGAAGAACTGATCCTAGCACTTTTCATGCCTAGCACCTACTACGATGCCTGGAGTTTACGCCATGCAATGAAGGTATGGTTTAAAAATAGTTTTAAACAGTCTTAAAGTGCTCATCTAAGAACAGAGTATCTGATTCCTGCACTGTTGAAAAATCCTATAGTGGCAAACAAACTTCCAGACTGTGGAACTTAAAATTCTTTTCTGCTGCACCCCCCAGTTCCAGTCCATTTCTGCAGGATTAGCCAGTTGAGGAGCAGCTGTCCATCTCCCAGAGGATGAAGAGCTGCCGACAGGACTTTGTTCTCTGCTGCTTGGTCCTAATTTCTGCTAGAAGCTAGAGAGGGCTAGGGTGCTGTTAAAACTGTAACCACTGTTCAACTGGAAGGTACAGACCTCTCCTGACTAGAAACAAACCATTGTTACTGAAATGTATTTTTGGGTTATCCCAATTTTTCTTCCAAAAGGACAGCAATGAAAAAAATAAATTCTTAAGATGAGATGATGCAAGTATCTGTTCAGTCATCAGGACTGCACCCCAGATTAGGTGAGCCAGTTGGTTTAAACTTTTAACTCAAGTAAACTGATACATCCAGTTTACCAGAATGCCTTGGTTGGTTGAGCTGCAGCAGCTAGCAGGTGGCTGATCCTGCAAACAAGTAACTTAACCCATATATGAATGCAGACCTTCTAAAGAATGTGGAGCTTAAATGAAGACCTGGCTTAAGCGGAGGCACGAGCCCCTCCTGACCTTTAAAAAAAAGAAAAATTACCTAGAAACCTCAGATAGATCCACTCCTTGCTAATCCTTGCCTGGAGAGAGGTGACCATGCCGCTAAGATATCACTGTGCACCGAACCCACCGTTAGTTTTTATACTGGGGAGAGGGAAGTAGCTATGAAAAGTTCCTGCCGGTGCTCCATGTTGAAGAAGTGGCCACATATGGAATAAGGAACAGAATTCTACGCTGACCAAACCAGAATTTGTGTGTGCCTTCGGCTTTAATGATTATCAGAAGATTCTACCTTGTTCCAGTATGTTTCCAAATTAAGGTTGACAAAGAATTTCCTTCCTGAACCATTCTGCAGTTAACTTTGGGCAATGTCACTGCTACAGAGCTACGGTTTGGGGGGTATTGTTTTGAATTGGTGCAGAACTTAGGTCTGAGGAATCTTCATTCCATTGCAAGCATACAGAAGACTTGCTGCTTTCACATTGCACGGGTGCTGTTCTTGCAGCGTAGGCTGTATTAAGTTCTGAAATAACAGATGACTGCTTAATTTCACAGTTGAAGAATACTGAATATGTAGTTAGTGCTTTGTAGTTATGCCCTCTTTTCCTCTGCCTACAGGGACCAGGCACTCAGGAGAGGGTGCTGATTGAGATCCTTTGCACAAGGACAAACCAGGAAATACGAGACATAGTGAACTGCTACAAATCAGAATTTGGAAGGGACATTGAACAAGACATCAGAGCGGACACTTCGGGACACTTTGAACGATTACTTATATCTATGTGCCAGGTGAGCTTTCTCTTTTGTTCTTTTTGTAAGATAATAGTGTACAGTCTGGCTGATGCCTGTAGGCGCAACGGCTCCACAAGCAGCCTGCGCATGCTTACCGAGAGTGAGGCTTTTCAGAATTAGCCCTGGGCCATTAACTTATTTCCTAATGACAAGATATGACACTTCAGTGCCTCCCGAAGGAGGAGATACTTCTATCTACCAATCTATCTTGAACTGTGTGACCTAACTCAGCAGCCTATGTTCACCTTAGAGAACGTAGGTGCAAATACTTCATACTGTGCAGATGCGATGATTAGTGCCGTGAAGCCGTGCTCCACGCTGCTGTTAAAGCAAAATGCTTTTTATTCTTTACGTATGTTAATTATTTTTCATGAATCTGACAGAATAATCATTATCGTGTGTAGAATACCTGTGACAATCCCTATGAAAAAGCTAAGAGGTACCATGGGGCAAAACTTACTTCCTAAGTTACACCATAGCCTCCCTGCCCTTCACATCACCAGAATTAGGGAGGTGCTATGATTGAAGTCAGCTGAACCCTGGAGCTTGCTTACTCCATCTCATTCACTATGGCTCTTTTTGCGTTGAAGAACAGTAACTTGTATCCATGTTGAGGAAGAAAAACCTACTAATGCAACTTCTCCTGTTTCTCTGATCAGGCTGCCTATTTGCTGTTAGAATTTTTATGATGCTTCTCGGTCTCGTTTGCCTCTAGCTTTTGAGAGTTCAGCTACCAACTTAGGTATTCGGATTAAAAAGTCAAAATCCACAAAAAAGCAAACCTTGAGAAGCTCATGCTGCTTATTTTTATTTTGACAAATCTAGTAGTGTACAATAACTGACAACCACATCACTTAAATATTATATTAAGCACTATAGATACAACAGTATTTGAGAGCATGTATTCAGCCTACTCAGCCAGTATATTTAGCACTACCCATCCATGCACGGGGCAGCAAAAAAGGAAAAAAAAAAAAAAGAGAAACCAAAGCACATAAAATGTCATACAAGCCCTACTGACATATTACAACTATAGCGTTTTCTGGAGACACTCTACCTGGAAATTGGCAAATCCTAAATAAAATAGAAAACCTGAGATATTTCAGGTGTGCATATTCAGTAAGGTAATTCATTAGTTCGTTTGGGAAGGTTCTTTGCAACTTGAGGCCTAGAAACAAAGAAATAAAGAGAAAGCTTACATTATTAAGTAAACCAGAGAATTAGGTACAGCACTTAAATTAGAACTGTGAGATGGTATGCAGAGATGAAATTATCTACAGTTTAAAGCATGTCCTGCACAGGGTTCTGGGCCACTTCTGTATTTGTTGCCTATAAGAAGTATTAAATCAAAGGTAGTTTTAAAGCAATGTCCTGTATTTCAAACCAGTGTTACTCTTTCTGCTCCAGGCTTTGAAGATACACGCTTGGGGTCTATACCACAAGGAGTTAAAAGCACAGCCATCTCTTGTCTAGTTTCATTTGACATCTGTTGTCTTTGCTTTTAGGGTAATCGGGACGAGAATCAAACTGTGGATTATCAAAAAGCTCAAGAAGATGCTCAGCGTCTGTACCAAGCAGGTGAAGGAAAACTTGGGACTGATGAATCTTGCTTTAATATGGTTCTGGCAAGCAGAAGTTTTCCCCAACTGAAAGCAACAGTTGAGGCATATTCCAGGGTAGGAGTTCTTCACTGATTTCAAATGATCTTGTTCAGTGTATTTTAAGTTAAAGTTCCAGTTGTTACTGCATTTCCTTATCCACACATTAATCTCATTTGTTTGCAGATTGCTAATCGTGATTTATTAAGCAGCATTGACCGAGAGTTTTCTGGAAACGTGGAACGTGGTTTGAAGACTATTTGTAAGTGATGCGTTCTTCCCTCCCCTTATCCTTTAGCAATTAAACCTTCTAAATATAATTGAAAAGAATCCAATTCAACACTGGCCACGTGGCAAATGAACACACAGTCTGAGACTCTCTTAAAACAAAAGTAACTTCAATTATTCAAATAAGTCGCTTTACAGTTAGTTGGAGGAAATAAGCACCAACTATGAAGACGTCAGTCTGAACCAAGAAAAGCTACAGAGGAATTGCTCCTCCCTTCTCTGGGAAGGTGGGCAACTACACAGAAACAAGGGGCACTGGTTAGTGCCTGTCGCTGTACTTTCCAGTGCTCGGCAAAATGATGCGAGCGTCCGGGTAACGGAGCCATGACTCTGGCCGTGCGGCACCTCCACAGAAACAGCTGAGCCACCCACACGATCTCAGAACCAACATACCACCTTTGGGCACAGTGCCCTTCCCACTCCCCTTCCCCCCCACCACCTACCCCGAATAAGCTCAACATTTCCGAAGCAAAACATCAGCAAAATAGAAGACCTGCTTTGAATTCACTTTTTCCCACTGGCTTACTGAGGTTCAAATTTAGCACAGTTTGGCAGTAGTGAGAATCAGTACAATTTACCAGTAACAGTAAATCTGCAGACACCAGTCCTAGCAGGGCTTACCTAAAATGACAGCATTTCTGTAGTCATAACGGGTAAGCAAAACCTTCCCAGACTCTGTTCTGCTGGATTTTAATGGGAAAAATTCGTCTCTGAGAATTGTGTAACAGAAAAAAGGCTCATCTCAGAGAAAGCAGTAACTGAAACAAAATCAATTCTGTAACTCCTGCAGTGAGAACTCTTTACAGTTTTACTTTTGTTAGTGAGATTCTAGCAATGGAACACGGAGAAGAACTGGTTTTAAATTACCTATTTGAGAATTAAGTTTTCAACCAGCTTTGAAAAGCACTGCCACTTGTTAATAACTGTAACTTTTCTTGTAAAGAGTAACTCATTTAGTCAGCAGGAAATTAAACTCATCTCTGTAATATAAACAGTTCCTGTAATCCATAGTAACTGGATTTTCACCAATACCTACCTCGAGCTGTCTATAGCAAAAATCCTGATCCTGCCAGGTATCGCTACACAGCGCCCAATGCTGGGACTAACCCTGAAAATGTATTTTATTGCAGTGCAATGTGCTTTAAATCGCCCAGCCTTTTTTGCAGAAAGACTTTATTATTCTATGAAAGGAGCTGGCACAGACGATTCTACCCTCATCAGAATTATAGTCACTCGCAGTGAGGTAAGAAACCTTCTCTGTAAATGCCACATAGAGTGGAAAGCTGCCTCCCATAACCAGCTTTTCTTCTTAGAATCATAGACTGGTTTGGGTTGGAAGGGACCTCAAAGATCATCCAGTTCCAACCGCCCTGACATGGGCAGGGACACCTCCCACTAGAAGGTGGAAGACTTGCCATTGAGTCCTACTTCCATAGCTCTATTAATCACATACTGCCCTGAAGTTTTGATGGGGTTCAGAGTTAGATGAACGTTGTTTGTTTTCAAGCCAGCTTTTTATACAGTAACTTAATTACCTCTGGCTAGGTAGCAGTGCTGCTTGTCTTCCTTCTTAACTGTGTTGCCTGTCCATGGAGCAGATAAACATCACGAGTTCAAAGGTTCAGCTGTTATAAGTTAGGACAATACAAGTCCTAACAAAGCAAGGAACAACTGCTAGACTCCCTGCTTTGGGAGCTGCTCCTCTGTCCTTACCAGGACCAGCTGGCTTGGAAGATGTGCAGAGTACAGAGGGGGCACATTTCACCCCTGGCCTGTAGTCCAGGGGGGAGGAGACAGGGGGTGGCTGTCTAGGAGTTAAAATCATAAATTGTCATTAAAGTTTGTGCCTCTTTTTTTTGTCTTTGCGCAGATTGACCTTGTGCAAATTAAACAGATGTTCACACAAATGTACCAGAAGACTTTGGCTACGATGATATCAAGTGATACAAGTGGTGATTACCGGCGTTTGCTGCTGGCAATTGTTGGTCAATAGAAGAGGATTATCCGTCGGTTTATTTTCTTTTTTAAAACAAACTGAAGGCTATGTTAACGTGCTTTATGCAGACACAACTATTCTTGCTTGTAAAAGAATAACTTTAAACTTTGTATAATCAAATATGCCTTCCTGATGATTCAGTAAGCTTGTTGCACTTAAGAGTTGCTTTAATTTACAGCACATAATATTCTTTATTGTATAATAAAAGATACATCTTGTCTTCTAGCCTTAAGCCTTAGTTCTTCTGACCCAGACAAAACCACCTTCCATCTGCCAGATTCCCACGTGATTAAAGTCTCAGGTGAATCTGCAGCACTCAACAGCTTTCTTAAAATGCTTAAACTTAACTGCTGAGATAACTGTGGATGACAAAAAAAAAAAAAGCAAGCAGCCTGAGGCTGTGCTGTAAAACATTTTACACCCCCCCTCTCTAATTTCTTTCCATCATCATGTTGAAAAACAGGCAAATGCTCAGTTCAAGTCCCAGTACACTGACAGTTTAAGGACCACGGCAGAATCGGACTGTACTTCCCTATTTAATTTCTTAGTTAACCACTAATGGTAATTAATTTATCACTATGCTTAAGGCAGCAAGGGAGAGATCATTTGGGATCAAAATTTGCAGTATCTCCTTATAAAGGAGTGGGTTATACAGCAAATGACTGGCAAAAAGCCAGTATTTAAATGCTAAAACAGAACTGAAAGCAGTCGTGACCTAGACAACAGAAATGACTATGTGATGGTTTTCAAAGGATTTAAAAAGAACACCATTGAATAGCACATTTTGTTTTTCAGAAAGCCACAGTGAGTCTGTCCCCAGCAATAAAGGTAACAGAAGCTTCAAGTCCAGCAGCTAGCAGTTTCCTAACATTCTTTATCAAAGAATGATCCTATTACTGGACACCCTCCCACAAGCAACAAACACCTCTTTCTATTATCCCCCAAACGAAAAGAGCTAGGGCAAGTAGAGTTGACTCCAGCATGTCAAACATTTCACTCGTAGCATATGCACAGAGGTTTTTGCAAACCAGTAACGGATACCAACTTTACCAGGGCAAAAAAGCTTACATATTTCACTTACATGAATGTTCTGCAACCTAAATCTGACTTTAATGTCAGAAAAAGTTTAAACTCAGGACTACAGATCAGTTTAAAACTCCTGGGTCAGATTATATATTCCAAACATAAATAATAGATAGAAGCCAATGTGAGGAGACTAAAAGACATTCCACTCTGCATGACTTTCTTTGGTCATCCTTGGTGCAAGTATCCACTGTGATATATACAGCTGTCAACAGCTTTCCAAACTGGACCGGGATTCTCATCAGCTTTGGTTCTTGTTTCATTGCTCTTAAGCAAACTTCCTTACAAGTGAAGAAGCTTAGCATTTTATCACAAGAACACAATGTTGCATCTACATCTTTCTGCGTGACTGAAAAATCCCCACCACTTCCCTTTGTCATTCAGAGCTGAATGTTGCTGAAGTCTGGCTCGTACATCCTACTACTATGAGAAAATGATGAATAGAGTTCTATATCCTAATGATACTCACCTGTTTCATAGCAAAAAAAATATTTTTCATTACATGCTAGTAACAAGGAATTGTTGAATGCGTAACAAGAATTGAATAATTAAGTCATAGCAAAAAATAGGCAAGGAAAGAATGGACAGGTACTGTCTTCTGTGCTGCTGAAAAGGCTTAATTTTTATATGTCACTAATATGATAGCATTGAGAGATTAAGTGTTAGGAAAAAAAAGCCATTTATGAGACTGTTCCTCTCAGAAACTGTTCAGACTCACACCAGGAGAGACCTACCTCTTTGTAAGAGAGAAACAGCCCCTATCTCAACCATCTGTCCTTTTGCTAAAGAGGCCTATCCTCTTCTTCACAATTAACAGATACAACTACAGCAATTTTTCCATTTCACATCTGGAACTGAATAAGCTTTGAAGGGAAAGCTGTTGTTTAACACTATCAATAATTTTGGGTGGTGAAGTTGCATGTTTACCATTAAACTAAATGTAGGTAGGCTCTGTGAACCAGACTGGTCTTCTCTGCATGGCTCACCAGGTGGCAGCAAGTTTCTTGACAACCCAAGTCCTTGCTTTAAAATAAGTCCTCCCCACACGTCACTCAAGCACGTTCTCCGTTTCAGTAAAAAGTATTTTCGCTTCTCAAACTGGTCAGAACCCCCAGCCCACCCCTGAGTACTCCTACTCCCTGCCAATGCCCTACAAACAACAGCACCACAGATGATGGTTTAATCCAGCAGTTCAGGGAAGAAGTGGCTTATGCCCTGGGACGGACACACTGTCCACTGGGCCCAGGGCAAGGCAGCATGGGCTGCTCCAACTCAAACCAGAAACCAACCGTGCCTCTCACAGCTTTTGCTACCGTGTCCTTTGGCTAGCAGGGCAGTTCCCCACCTTTTCCTCTCCTGACCCAAGAACAGCCTAAGGACACATAGGCTTCCCGTCCTGTCCCGCCCCCCTAAAATGCTGAAAGCATAGAATGAGCAGTGCAAACTACTTACAGTTTTCTGGGAGGGAGGATATAATTTCTTCTCCCCAACAATACAAGAATTAGAGATAGCTCCAGACTCCACCTTTCAGAAACACAGTAGCAAAAAAATCAGTACCTCCTTTCCAAAAAGCCCCACAGACATAATCCTCTTCCCTGAGTACTTGCTTAAAGGGTGACAGGATACACACAGAATCAGAAGCAAAATCAGGTCAGCAACTGCCCAAGAAATTTTCCTTTACTGAAGATCTGCCATCATATCTGGCAAAACCTGCTACACGCAACCGATACTGCAAGGGAATCCTCAAGGAAGCAAACCAGATACCACAAGGGAATCCTCAAGGAAGCAAACATCACTGCAGCTGGGTACTTCCCGCCACACAAGTATCGGAACCGTTTCTCTCCAATTACAATGAGGTCTTTCCAAAGATTGAATCTGTATTTGCTCCACATAAACCACCAGCTAATTAGAATACTAATCACAACTAAGATCTGAGTACCATATCACAAAAAGTTGTCTTGTGAGGTTGAGAAATTTCTCACCAGTGTTCACAAGGAAGGAAAGTACCATCATGATGTTCATCACGTAACATTTTGGTTGTTCTTCGGGACACGTTTGTTCTGCTCTAACACAACATCCTATGCAGACTGCAGAGTTTGCAAGTATGAGGGTGTTTCAAAAAAACAGTCCAAAAAACTTACCCTTTTTAACTTGATCTTCTGAACCCAAATTTTGAGAAGAGTCTCCAATTAAAATGCATCTGCAATAAAGTAAAATCAAACATTACAACTCCATTAGCGTCACCTCTCAGTTTTATCTTTTGTCACCCCGTTCAGCAGCTGGTCCTTGCTTTAAGCAGCATATACCAGAGTCTGAATCGCCCGTCTGTACTGACTATCAAACTGCCGCCCCCCCCCCCCCCCCCCCCCCCCCCCCCACCACCCCCCACCATCACCCCCATCGGCTTACTTCAACCAAAAATAGCGGTCAACACAAGCACCCCCGCCCCACCAACACCAACC
>JANHFX010028056.1:18977-54927 GCA_027560015.1 Chloroceryle amazona
ACAGAAAAGCAGCCAGTCACAAAAAGGTATTTTTTTTTTTAAAATTCAAGGTGGGGAAGAGTCTTGAAAAAGCTGGGCAAAAAAGTTTCTAAATTAAATATTTTTTTAAATCTGTGTTCAAGTAATAAACATTCCTACATAGAAATCTTCCAATAAGCTGTAACTAAAAAATACAGTGAATACCATAGAGAATTAGCAACATCTAAGGAGTAAACCTGAGGTCAGCATTTTACAGAACGACCAACTGAGATTTGTTTTTTTGGCATTTTTTTCTGTCTATTTAAAATACAGTTTTTGCAGCCTCAGATATTTTAAGACCATTCTAACCTATCGTTTTAAAGACGTTTCATGAAACCAATGTCCATTAATAAATAGTTAGCTTGTACGGTTGTATTTGAAAATCTGATTAAAAAACCAAAACAAAACAACAAACAAACTACCTCTACTGAAAGAAAAATCCCATTTGTAAACTTAAAAGTGTTGACAACGATAAGCGCAAGATGCTAGTCTAGATGTGCTTTAGTGATAACAGCCCGATTCCTTCCCCAGATCTCTTCTGAAGCTTCAGCAGCCAGTGAGGGACTTTGTGTCAAGAGGTGAGGCGCTCCCAGGAGGTCGGGTCACCACGTAAAGAGAGGGGCTGTTGTCTCAAAAGCATGATGGCCGTTCTTCAGTGGGATGAAGTCAGATGGTTTTCCACCTCATATTAGGTAGTCAGTTCAAGCAATCTCCCTGGCTATTTCATCTGTTGTCACATCAAAAAGCAGTAATCTAGGAATTCTCAGGCAAGACATGAGTGAGTAAACCAGAAGCTGACGTGGTCACTGTGCATTGTTGTTGCCAGTTCCATTGTTTCCATTGGCATTTGTTGTGTTTATAGTATTAATACCATCTTGCTGAAGAGTATCTTTTCTTGGTGGCATTCTCTCATTGATCCTATCCAAACCTTTTGCTTCTTCAAAACTGCAGATTTTATGTTGCGGAGAGAATCCTCGTATTGCTTAACAAAATGCAAATTTGATATGTCAGTAATGGAAAAGTAAGTTGAAAGCATATATTTTTTTCTAACGAAGTTTAAAAACAGGTAAGAAAATCAGCCAAAGAAACTTATGGCTCTGCATCTGTATTAGTAAAAGCTTCTCTAACCTGCTTTCCTGAAAGGTTCAACAGCAATCACGGTTTCAGTTTGTAACCAAAAGAACAAATTATGGCAAATATTCTGCAAATAGGAATCAAGGGGTTTAAGCCCACTTGATTGCTTCTGCGCGTCCCTGACGTGGCCGGCTATTGACATCAACTGCTTTTGCTGCCCAGTGCATCAGGCTTATCTCAACATCCCCCTTCTATGCGGTGGAATGTCAGTAAGATTGAAGCAGCACAGCAAGTGCAGTGGAGGCAAAGCAGCAAAGGGTTACAAAAGTAATAGTAGATTTATTCACATCCTGCATACGAACCAATGGCCTGATCCCGCAGTTTTCATGCAGGCAAAACTGCAGGATGTGGTTCACGCTCTGTGCTAATCATGGGGATGATGGAAATGGACACAACCACAATCACTGAGTTAGTACTGTGGTCAAACAATGGTATCATTTAAATACAATTGTATTTAAAGTAAGTACAGAGAATTGTTATTATTTTGCTATGGATTATTTTAATGAATGAGGTCTGTAGTTGAATTTACACCTGGAAATGGTTGACCACATAATAAGACTGAAGCCTTGGAGATGAAATAATTTGGAGATTTAAGTACAGCTTTCCACTCACAACAACGGGACCTCTTGCACGTGTGTGTGAGAACAGAATAAGGCACTTGTTTATATTTTTGGAGATCTGACTTCCTTAATTAAAAAACAAAGAATACAGTCAGTAAATGGTGCTTTGCTGCCAAATCTGAAAAAAACCCTCTCAGCTACTATGCTGTTTGTCATCACCTCATTGAATACTGAGCAAGAGGAAATTCAGGTCTCTGGGGAAATACAACAATCTGAATACTCCGAACACCAAATAATTTGATGGCATTTTGCTCAGTACCACTAACTAAGATGTGTATACAGCTTGTTTAGCACAGAAGCACTGATAATCCGTGGAATTTAATATGCCTCATGCTGGCAGCCTTGCATATATACTGGAAACAAATTCGGTCGACAAATTATATTCAAAATCTATAGAAAATCCCATGACATTCAGATGTTTTGCACTACCAGATGTGTTACGGAAGGTTTTGAAAAAAATATATATTCAAAGCCATTAAAATAGATGTTATGAGAAAAAGCATGCAGAAACACCCCTCCTTCCACAGAGAACCCCCACCCCCAATCCAAACAAAACCTTACAGTTGAGTGCAGAAAAAAAAACACTAAACACTACCAATTTTAAAGACTTCAAGACAACACCACGTATCACAACATGCTATTATAGAAAAACCTACTGCGTATTTTGTAAAAACAAACAAACAAAAATAGATCAAAAAACCCCCGAGAATTTCCCTAAAATATTAAAGATAATCATCATCCTAAAGCCAGAAATGAATGTTACATGTAAAAGGGATGAATCAATGCAGTTGATTCATCTCTGCTTGTGCAAGTTTAAAGTAAAACACACCCACACAAAGTACTTTTGAATTCCCTCCCAGACACCACAGATCTCTGCCAATGGCAAAGACTCTGAGCATACCTTTTTCAGCCTCAATTGCCTCTACAGTGGCTGTACAGAAGTGAGCAGATGCATGCAAAATGAATGAGAAAGATGAAGAGTGTAATATCGCATAGCAGAAAAGGCAATGATCAATTTAATATAGAATGCTACGCCAGGTTAGATTACAATTAGTTAAAATGGTAATTAAGGTTTTGAGGGGTTGTTTTTAAGCTTAATTGAAACTTGTAAATTTTAAGTAACACAATTTATCAACTACAAGTATGTCAAAGCAACACTAATTAACTGATATTATTAACTGCACATTTCTAGAAGTTTTTTGTTTGGGGTTTGTTGCTGGGTTTTGATTTTGTTCTGATTTTTTTAAAGACAGCAATAGAAAATTTCAACTGATGTTAAAGGTAGGATATGATTTAAAACCAAATACTAAGAACCTATTTGCGACTGTTATTTCTGAAGATTAAAATGCATTAGTGAGCTTCATTAAATTACCAAGAAGGACGCTATAAAAATTAAACCAGCACTGTTCTAATAGTAAGAAATTATTTTTCTCTTTATGTTTAGCTTCCTGAAGTTAAACTACTACTTCAAATCTCACCATATTTTAAGCTAAAAAGGGTATCTCTGAGAACTGAACTGTGATACTGAGACCATAAAAGACAAAATCTAACAAGTCATATTAAAAAAAAAAATCTCATCAATTGTTTAGTTGAATCAACAAAAAAGTCTAGAACAGGAAAAGGTCTGGATTTAACATAGTCTTAGTGGGTGAATTAATACAAATATGAAAAAAATATGGCTTACGAGCTGTTGGTCAAACTAAGTAACCATGCCTGCTGTCATTTCTTAGGTGTTGGGTCTTTCCCAACTATTTTAGCTCTAGACATCAAAGCTTTAACACAAAGTTATTGGGAAATCAAAATAACCCTCTATTAGGGCAGACATGCAACCACGTAGTAACTACAACCTCAACTGTAGCCTAGTTTCCATAATGGGACAACTTTTTGCCTCCCCTACTGTGTGCAGTGCCTCTAATAGTGCAGCTTCAGAAACAGTAACAAAGAGTAGCGTACATCGTAGCAAACCTACTCGGTAGCGCTGGGTGCATTTTGTTCACAACAAAAACCCTAACAGGGTATTGGAGCAAACGCTGAGGAAACTGGCTGTGTTGGGGGACACGGCCTCAGATCACAACGGAATTCTTTAAAGCTAATTAGGCTCATCACTTCTCATTATCTACTGAACAAAAAGCAGACACATTTCAGTTGCCTGTACTATGTTGTATCAATTGCTGACACCATGTCTTAAGCTCACTGTTGCATAATTTCCACTGAGATGCTCTAAAAATTAAAAAACCCTGATACTTGCATTAAGTGCTACTAAAATAACATGAAATACGGTAATGCAGCATTTTAACTTTTACATACTGCATATCCCATGGTACCAAGAAAAGAGAGAAAAAAAAAATCCTGCACTGAAATTTACAGGAACAAAGGCAATCACAGGATTACATCAAAAAGCCATTTAAATGGATGGTTGTTTATGTTTACATTAAGGGAAAGAAACCTTCTCAAATTGTAAAAATAAATTAGTTCAATAATTATTTTAGGAAGTCACCAAATACATACTTTCATACTATAATCAATTTGCCACACAAATACAAAACTATGTAAAAAAAACCACCTCTTCCCACCATTTCCTGTTACCTGGGAAGTCTTTGTTTTCAATCTTTTCCTGAAAAGATCATGAATACTGATTTATCTCTGTAAATTACGTAGCTTGGTCATAAATACAAATTTACTCCTAGTTTATTCTACCTATAGTAGTACTATTCCAAAAAGAACTTGGAATATACATCACAGTTAAGAAAAAGATCATTTTCAACTAGACATAAAAGAACAAACTGACTGGAAAATACAAGCACTTAAAAAAAATGCACCATAAAGACTCAATTTGGAAGGTAATTTTGTTGGATTCTCTTTTGCAGGTACAGCTAAATTAAAACTGGATTCTCTGTAAACCCCGACAAACCTCAAATACTGCATCACACTAAGGTATCAGGTAATCTTGAAATCTTTATGCAGAAAAATCTCAATTTGAAAGTGAATTTTAAGGAACAAGTTTCAATGTCATTTCCATCCTCAATTCCAGCTGTCCTCCTGCTCTACTTTAGGGGACAAATCTGATAGAAAATCCTTGCCAACTTTCAATAGAAGGGCAAAAAACTATCTTACTGACCCTCTGGCTAACAGCAAGGGCAGCAGTGACAGATAAGCATTTGGCTAGTTCCACTGATTTCCATGGAAGTGCTTAAAACAATTTTTAATTCAAGCTTGTGTTTAGTAAGTTGCTGAATAAGGCTTCAGGTGTTTGGCTTGTTTGTTTGTTTTTAAACAGCTATTGGCTCCATTTGGAAAATAATTGTGTTGGCTTTAGTTCACAGGTCACTAGGAAACGGTACTTTAAAGAACAGTACTTAATACGTTCTTTAATATTTTAGTTACTATAATGCAAGCAACACAAACAATAAACCCCATTAACAAAAGTTTAGAAGCATACAAAGGCCACAGTTTCCCAAGTCTGTTTTTATCCCAGTACATTAAAGCTATCTAAAAATAATCTCTTTTTTTTAAAATACATCTGCATATTTCTGGGGGGGAGGGGGAATAAATAAAAACCTGACTTTTTCTATAGCATGCAGTTTTGCACTTCTCTCCCAAATTATCTTTTTTAACTGACTTGTCTTTGTTTAACCCTTCCACTACAGATAGAATTTGTATTTCACCCTCAGAATGCTCTGGTTTGCCCATAAAGGAGTCGTATGAGACTGACTGCTGGGTTTGGTGTCTCTCCCCTGAGAAGGGCCAGTATCTCTCTGGAGACAGCAGGTGTGGCTCAACAACGTCCTGAAACAGCCGTGCCATTTGCTAAGCTGCAGCACAGAAAGTGCTACTGACATTATAGATTATCATAGGCAGATATGCAAAAAATTGCATAAGCGTTGCCTTAATGGTGACTTACATATATATGCCTGAACATATTTGCCCTGATAAAAATAGATTCAGCCTAGCTTTCTATAGAAAAGTAGACATACGCTCCAATTTCTTATAGTTTTCAAAGCTTCTCAGAGATTTAATTGCAACCAGCTACGACCAGACCTTTTCTCAATGTGCCACTGAAAAATGAGCACTTGTAAGACTGAGACCTGGAAAAGCCATGGCACACCTGTCAGTTTTGTGAATTTTCAAGCAACAAAAAAAGAATATAATAATTAAAAAATCTGCAATACTATGTTATTTTATTTTCTCAAATCTAGACTAGCTTAAATTATTGCTATCATACTGATTAACACGGTATCATATCCTTCAAAATGTAATTAACTATTTGCTGTAAGAAATCCTACTCTGTCGGTGACCATATTTTTGCCAAGACTATGAATTCACTGGTATTATCACAGTTTAGTTAAACGTGTCAAGTAGTGAAGTTTTACTCGACTGTTGGTTTACTTCAAGCTTTTCAATTGAGTATAATAATTTGAAAACTACTACTTTTTTATGACTGAAACAATAAAATTCTTATTAGTACAAATAACTTACTGCAATTTAAGGAGAACTAACAGTTGGCATGACTTATTGTGAAAATCAACATGACTAAAACAAACGAGATATATTAATGTAGAGCACCAAGGAATATTGCCATCAAAAGTTCTAGTCAAGAAAAAAAACCAAACAACACAATACACCCACAAAAATCCAAAACGCATTCTGCATACTTTCCAAATGTCCCACATTTTCAGTAATGGAAGAAAGTCATATGTTTTATGTTAAAAAAATTTTCTAGTCAGTTTGATCCTCTCTGATATTTGTAATGCAACATGGGTAAGAATTTGTTAAAAGAGTGAGAGGAATGCAGACTCATTTTTTTAAGCATAAATACGTATCTTATTAGACACTGAAAATTAAAACTAGAACATATGCTTTTGGAATAGTTGGATGGATTAGGAAACATAGACCATTTCTTGTTAAAGACACTCACAAGTACATACACAGTACATACACTGGACATATAAACTTACTCATAGACATTATATGTCCACTGAAAAATGACTTAAAATGCGACATTCATGTTTCAAAGCTATTAAAAACCAGCTTTGATAGTTTAATAGAAAATGTAGTGAAAGGCTTTAAAAAAAAGTACATAGAAAAATTTAAAAAATTCAAATAAACGGCTTACATCACAAAATGAGAAAAGCAGCTACTCTTGGAAAACGGATGGTTTAAAAAGTTGTGTTCATAAATCACAGTCTTTCAATAGTTCTACAATTCAGTGGTCCCATACAATGGCTTTATACTTTCATGTAAAGCCTGAAAATGGCCAGTAAAAAGTCTTTGAGTAATTTATGTGCCGCTGGTATGAAGTCCAGTTTCAAACTGGTCTATTTTAGTTATCCACCATTGTGAACAGAAACCTGGACTTCATTCTTTTCATAAATTTGGTACTATCTCATAGCATTCTCCCTAAGCCTAGTTAATCATTTATGGGCCTTGTGAAAAATATGATCCAATGATTCAGCAAACTAAAAAAAGAAGAAAAACCTTTTACAAAATATTCAATGAGCCAGATTACAGGTATATTTTGTATAGAGTTCTTTTTATTTTCATGCAAAAAAATATATGCACACTTAATAACACCCTTTTATTTTGATTTATTTACAAGTTTTAAATTCAATCCCTTTATTCTCCACTGATTTTATAACATTTACTGAATATTTTTCAAGTACATTATTGTTCAAAATGCACAGACAATGTGCAGCAGCAAATGCAGCAAACCTCAAAAACAAGGTGCTACAACATTGCTTCTACATCAAGAGACAGACAAGCGTCTGGGATAGTGGTTTAATTTTAACACTTATACAGACATACATCTATACCTAGAGAGAGACAGACAGATCTAAGAAAGCAGCTACATCTGCAGAGGAAGGAAACAGCATGTTACAAGGACAATTCAGGGAGGTCAATTATACATAGAACATTTGACAAACAACATAGAGAACAAACTTTGGCATTAATTACCAGGGTACAAAACGTAGCACATTTCGATCTATCAATGGAGTGTAATAGGGAACTCTGAAGCCTGTAGCTGTCTGTTAATATTAGTATCAACAAGTATTTGGCACTGTCACTGAAAATACTAACACATCTATAATAAAATCATTTTAATGGAAAGCAGACAAGTAATGATGCAAAATTACACTGTCATTTTTCTATCTGTAACGATCAATGCCTCGATACCAGATCTGTAAGGTCACCCCAACTCCAGGCACCTGTGCCACCTGAAAAATTGTAAACTAAGGAAGCTTGGTTGAAAAATGTGGCCTGACACTGCTGAACTGGTTTGCTTTTAGTTTTATACCCTGGTTAAGTATCCATTTCACATTGCTTGATTAACACATAACACTATGCTTGTATCAGCCGCTAAGACAAGAACTGAAAAGCATAAGAAATTCCCTGCATGCATTATGTGTAGTGTTAGCAAAAGAGTGAGATGTGCCCCAGTCCATCTGAGGCACAGCAAGTTGCATAACATCATTACCACTTTGCAGGGTCTGTCGTCCTCCAGCCAACACTCCACTAGGTAACATTCCAGTGGGAGTCAAACCCTTGAGTGTCAGCACACTTTCACTCTCCTCCCTGGTGTGACAAAAACAATAACAAAATCTTAAATATTCACTTGTGCAATCGTGTTTGCTTATTTCTTGTATTAAAATTAAGGGATGGGGAGAGACTGTTTTTGCTGTGCTTTATACTCATTAAGACCAACTCAAACAACCAGTAAGGGGAAAAAATCTCTGCCATACGAGTCTTTCCTCTGCCTAGGAGTTATAAACACTGATTACTTCTGAAGCAATTCTGAGCAATTATTCACATGCAGGCTCATTAGCTTTGAAATTAGCACTGAATGCCTCATGAGGTACTGAACTATCTCAATGCCATAAAACAAACCATAATTTTGTTTGAAGTGTCTATGCTTCCGGAAATAGCAACTTTTTAAAAGTTATTCCTATCTGAACAACTATAGTCTGTGGAAAACTATATATTGTGGGTAAATGTGACCATGAAATGCCTAGATCTAGACAGATACAAGACAATGGTAATTTTTAAAAGCTGAAAACAAAACCTGAAACAAAAAAACCCCAACACCCTCGTCAATTTTCTGGTATGCCAGAAGGTTTCCAAGCCCATCCTGACCTCCTCCATTACACCCTTGATTTCAGTCTCTTTACTTTGGTACTGTCTTTCCAACACCCGTAGTTAACAGCTGGGCGAATAGCTTGTAAACTAAAGATCACATTCTCTAAGTTCTTGAAACATGTCACAAAAATAACTTTAAAATATTCTTTAACCAAAAATACCAACACCTCAATTTGTACATCAATACACCAAACAAGATTCTGATGCACAAAGATTGCCCTGAAAAATGTTTGGCATCCATTAGCCTGGAAGAGAGATGTTTTCCTAATAGACGAGGGGTTTTTGGAAAGCAGAAGTCGTGCAAGTACCTGAGAACAGAGAAGACTCTTGCCATCTTGCCAATTGCACGAATTTTGTTTCTGATTATTTCTTTCCGTGCGGCAGCTGTACCTACTTTCAATGGAATAAGAGAGAGTCTCAAGCTCATGAGTATTTAGAGGGTCACCATTTTAAAGTGCATCAAATTCAACACGACTGTTTAAGTTCAGTATTCTTCACAGGAGGCCAGTACCCAAACTTAAAGAGCACAAAGTTATTAAGTTATGGCTTCATAATGACATCAACCACCATCGGTTCTGTGTTCACAAAACACACAAAAAAGTTTAGGATGTTCACAATCATTTCCTACGGCTAACAAGTATCTAAATTACCACCACTACAGTGCAGTAACCACTATAAATTATTAGCCTAATTTTTACATTCAAAATTCTTCATTGGCATTGGTGTATATCAAGATGTAGTCTTGCAGCCCCATATAGAACCAAAAGAGATACTGAAATCAGAAAAAAAACAAAGATCTGTTGCTAATTCTTACACATCTGAGAGAAAACAGTAGTTTTTTTGCTTGTTTTTATGTCAACACCCCCACAAAAAAAAACACCACAAAATAAAACTCCAAGGAACTTCAGTGTTACCTCCCTGAGCATCCAAGTCTATGTTCCATATTGTGTCACAGATATTACCGATACCAAAGATCTGGAGTAAATACTGCACAGGGATACCGTTTGTGACAGCTAAAAGTGAAGACAAAACTCTGAGAGGAGGTTTGTGATTGGGAAGGAGAGCCACCTTTGCTTGCCTTGACATTATAAAAATAGAAGCTCCTTTCCCAACACTTAAGTGTTGCTGGTTTGTTTGTGTGTATGAAAGTAAAAGTCATCATTCCCCTCATCCTCCTTTCCTTTTGCTGGCTCCTCAATTCCACTAAAACAATAAAGGCCGCTATTTTATATTCTAACTTTGAATTTTTTAAGTTCCGTAAGTCTTGAACACTACTAAGTAACAGCTTGAGGATCTGGAATGAGAAGAGGACTCACAGTTTTGTTTTGTTTTTTTTAAACATAATCTTTCATAGTCCCAGCCCTCCGAAGGCAACACGGCCAAGCCAAAAGCCAAGCGTGTTACTCCAGGCTGCAGCCCTGCACTAACGTGGCCACTGAATCCTAGTTATTTCAGGGAAGACAGTAAGGTGGCAACTGCTTGCAGAAGAATGTTCTTATTACACCCTAAATTAGAAGGGATATGTCAAAGAACTCTCCCATTCCCTATGTCTGCACAAGAAACAAATTCTGAAAAGCTCCCAAGGAATTCACATAACCTTTGTAAACATCTCTATAATGCAATGCATTCCCAAGAATTGGAAATGCTCTCTGGAAATGACAAATTTATACAGAGAGCAAACTGATTATTAGGTAAGTAAGGGTCAGAAGAATTTTTCTGCACAGATTTATCTACCTTGGGATTTCTGAAAAACAGGTGACAGACCATGAATTTAAGTTAGTAGGTTCCTTTTAGCGTTTTGTATCCAGCCATCTTCAACACTGCACATACAGCCAAGGAGTACCTTTTTGACATCTCAGTTGAAGGAAAATAAAAGTACTACACAAATCAGGTTTTGGAACACTGTATAAACACATTCCATGCACAACCTTAACAAAAGTTCACAACAAAAGTATTAAAGAGCAAGACAGACAACTGAATGCTCCCTACACATGCAGGACCAAAGATAAAATTTTAGAAATAGGAAAAAGAATGAAATTTTACAAAAAAAGGAATGGAAGAAAGGAGGAAAAAAAATTCATGCACAGAAAGACAGATGTCTTGGAATATGACTTCTGATAATAAAATACACAAGCCTTTATAAACATCCCATTAAAACGGGTAGTAATAAAAATGGTAGGTATGTCTCTCAACAGAAAGGTATTTTCTGCATTAATACTTATACTGCCAGGTTCTAGTAAGTCATATTTCAAAACATTCCTACTCTGTCTGGTCTGTACCTTTTTTATTGCCATATATGAGTCGCTCTTCAGATGGAGAGTCCAGAAAAAAAGAAAGTGAATGATGGAGAAAAAGGTGAGACAAATAAAATAAAGATATTTAACTTGGCAGTGGTAATAAAGAAGGAATGGAGAAGAAGTGTGAAAAAAATAAAATGGAAAATTGCAACACTTAAAAATGCATTCATCAAACAAGAAGTGGAATTGTTGAGTATATTTTAAAATTTGATGATAAACCAGTGAAAGCTTGAACATCAACAGTTTAAAAAAATAAAATCCATTCACATAGAAAGATAAAGCATAGACAGTACCTAGGTGGCATTAAGAGATGCATGAAGCAAAGAAATTGTTAAAGGAGACAGAAGAATAAAATAATTCAAATTAGGAAACTGCAACTATTGTACTGAAGACAGACCATAAGCAATCAACTGATGACTGCTGGACAATGCACGTCCTTAAGTCTTAGGATACCACCTAATCCTACCCTGTAAATGCTTGGTGTAACTGCTTTATGCCCAATTTAGTAGGATATTTGAATGACAAGCGTCAATTAACTGTCTGCAGAACCACATATGAGACTATTTCTTACTTTTCACATTTCTGTCAACAGTCTAAACCACAGAGAAGTTCAAGTGGCTGATAAGCGATGCATTCCAACCTAAACCACACAGCTGCTTAGCACAACACTTCTGCTACTCAACTTGAACACAATAGTTATCAGACATTAACAATGGGGTCATGTCCTAGTATCTTTATAAATGATCCTTTAGTGTTCCTCAAATGCTGCTGAATTTTCCTTCCTCCTCCCCCATCATCCAACAATCCACCAAATCAGTTCTGCTACTGGATTAAACAAAATAAACTTTTAGGTGAGACATTAAACACTACTGTAAAAAAAACAAAACGCAAGGTGCGAAATGCTAGGTCTTCATCTTAATGGTGCTTCTTAATCATCATGCTACAAAGAGCTCCCTAACGATTTACTGTATCATCGTTTAGAAGACAGAAAGATATTGCAATTCATTAAATACACATTATACAATGTACATACACAATTTCTTTAACTTTTACCTTTAAATTCAAACAGTTAAACTTGTAATTCATACTTTATGCATAGTACGCATGAGAAAGATATGAGTTTCACCTACAACAACTCTTTACTGAAGAACAGGTATTAAGAAAGCTATGATCTAATAGATTTATTCTAAATATTAGCAAAGTAAGTTTAGTATGCTTCAAAATTAAGCTGCCAAGAAATTCTGAGAATTTTCAACAAAAAGCTTCAGTTTTGAAGTATTTGAAAGGATGGCATTACTGTTTCTTCATCACAAAACCAAAAATGCAATTCCTTTCTCTGCCCCTCCCAAAGTATCTTTATCTGAAGAAAAATTTGAGGGCAATTTTCTTCAAATTCCAGATATCACCCCAGCCTAAGTTAACTACTGTTTCACAAGTTATTAACCATTAAAAAGATTGATAATCTTAAAGTAACCCCTACCGTCAAATTGATCTTCTCCCTCTGTCATCAGTTCATCATCAGAGCAAATGCTCAAAACATTCACCAACATTTCTGTTACTGTATAGGAAAAAGTAAATCTTAATTCATTCCCTGTAGAATTCTAAGTATTTCCATGCACACAAGATATAAGTAGTCACCAGCAACTATAGCGAATGAACTTCCCACATCATAGCCATTGCCCACTAATCTGGTTTCAAAAACATGTGTTAATGTGTGCTGTCACACAACTTAAAAAGCTCAGGAAAATAAGCAGCTAAAAATGATACCATCTACACAATCACAGAACACAGCAGAGATTTCTCTCATCTTACAAGGAGTTCTTTTAGATGAATTCTCTACTTGTATATTAGCATTTTTACATTAGGATAAGCATTCAAAGTAGACTTTATGCAATATATAAAAACATTTTGGCTGCCCAAATTTAGGCTCGAAATGAGAAAGTTATTCCATTCCTGGCACCTGCAGTCATGGAGCAGAAGCACTGAAGCAGAAAAATATTGATATACATATCGTGCAAACTACATGTCTTTTAAAACTCCCCTTAAAAAATATCTGCGTAGTTGATACACAAACCTCTCAAAAGGCTTATATTTTCTTTCTTCAAGAATATCCTGTTCTGCCACTCAATCTTTCTCACATACATCAGACTATTCCTTAAAACAAACTTCTCCTCCCCCTAGAATGCTCAGAAACCCACTCTGTAAGTTCAGTTAGACGGCTAAAACCCCTGTAAACTGTCTGCCTACCTTATTCATGACTAATTCATACAATCCCTGCGTTATCTGCTGTAGTATTTTTCTCTGTTCTTGGGAAAAGAGTTACTCTAATGAAAAAAAAAAAAAAGCCCAACAAATTACTCCGATTGTGATCTGTTCAACACAGACCAGACACTACTAACACTGTATCCTTCATGTATTTGGACAAAGGCAAGACCAACTACAAGGGCAATAATTCCAGCAGTCTTAAATATACAGCAGGTCAATGAGCAACTATTTAACAGTACTTGGGTGTCCCATTACCAGCATTGTAAGAAAAGTGAAACAGTATTAACCCTTTGCTGTGGAAAATGTTATCCACTGCATCATCAGGTAAGGGAGATAAAAAGAAAATTCTCCTTCAAACATCTGGTTCCTGCATTTAAAAATAACAATAAAAAAATGCTGAGTGGATTATATATCCATATTCTTTGCATTTAACTGCTCATTAAAGGCAATATAAGCAAATCTAGAATACTAGGGTTATATGACTGTAAATATAAAATGTCAAGAATACTTTTCAAAGAAATTTAAAGTGCTTTCCAGATCTCTTTTATAAAAAGCAGTTCCTGGCATTGAAGGACAACAGACACGAGCAGCCTCTAACCTCATTTTTTTTAACTGAGGACTACTTGGAGCCCCAGTGTGCTATATTCAGAGTTACCATCTCTGGAAGGGAAGACAAAAAAACACCTCAAAAAACCCCTGATAAAACCCAAACAAACAAAACAACCAAAACCCACCAAAACAAAAAACCCTGACAATATGTGCTAATTTACCTTTTTTACAAGAAAAATTGTAACTGAGAAAGTTATCTTTAATGAAGGTCAATCTCTTAGAACTATATAGAAAAGTTAACATTTTACTTGAACATCTCAACATAGTTTATACTGGTAACTATACAGGATTTATAACGTATATAACCTAGCATTTTGCAGAATATAAACTATTTTCATATTGACTTCAAATGCAGTTCAAAGGTACTGCTTAACAATGCAGGTATACACTGCCAACAGAAATTATCATTTCTGTCAACACCCCTGCTTTATTAGATGCAGTTTATACTATTTTGAAGTGAAGAAAACAACAGAGGTTGTTATTTCAGTCTATCCTTTCTCAGAATGGGCATTTTCACGTGAAAAAAACACCTCCAAAATCAAAAGATTTCATCAAATCTTCTACCTCATAAAAACAAATACAGATACTCGTTTTCACAAAAATTATGCCGTTAGTCTCTCACTAGTAACTATATTTTAAAGAAATAATAAACATTTTCCTGACATTAATCTGGGAGAAACAGGAGAGATATTAACTGATGTGTAACTATTGCCCACCTTTTTCTCCAACAAATGGCAAAGACCATGTGAAAACATCCATAAAATTTGGTAGCCAGTAAGGATGAGGCGAACAATTGAACTGACGAATATTCATCACATTGTTTTCATATTTTAATACAGCAGCTAAAAGAAAATTCAGACATTTTGAAAAGAACATTTAAAACTTGTGAGTGCCACAAATGTAAAGCCACAGGTTTGGTTTAGCTCTATTTTATACTATAAATAAAAAAATCCCAGAGACACTCCATTTTCTTTCTTTCACAGTATTTACAGGATAGAGTTCTAATGAAGAACTTTAGATTTTTATTACACACTGTAGTTCAAGGTACTGTTACATGTTAATATAGTTCTGTACTATCCTATGACAGGTGCATAATGAACAAAGATTTTAAAAGGTCCTGAAAAGGTTTAAATTCAGCAACTTTAACAAAATCCTAACTCAGAACAGCAGTATATCCAGATTCAGGTTTTGTTCTTCACATGTGTCTTTCTGCATTGTAAGCCTGGAGTAAAACCCTAGAAATCTGTAAGATCAGGGAGAAGAGGAAGCACAGAGAAACCAAACAGAACAACAGCAGCATTCTAAAGCTAAACAAGCAGTGACTGCACTTTCCCATACTTAGGCTTGCATTACACTGGGAATTGCTGATGTGAGAAAGGATTCTTAAAACACGATATCCACAGAGATAGTGGAAAAGCCAGTTGAAGCTATGTTTATTTCTCTTTTTCAGTGCAAGGAACAACAGCTCGTCTTCTCTTCTATATAGTTAATCACCCTGTGCAAGCGGTATGGGTTGTGGCGTGGTTCTTTGTAGGTGGGTGGGAGAAAACGCAATGTATTTCATAGAAATGAAGTCTTGGTTTCAAAGTAACATTTTTTTGAACACTTGGAGGTCATTCATTCATCACATACTCGCTAAGTCATATTTTAACATCATACTTGAATTTCAGCAGGCTTTATTTTTAATTATTTCCATTGTTGAACTTTGTTCTCATCTATAAATAATATTAATTCACTGCTAAGCTCTTCCCTGTAGTTCTGACTTGTAAATCTCCACTCTTCTCTCATGCTTCTCCTGTGCAACTTCATCTTAAGCATAAGATGGAAAAAAAATAATTCCTTCTGCTTTACACCTCCCTAGTAACATTTCCAGTGGTGATCCCTATTTAGATCAATACTTGCTCATTCCTGATTTCCCATACATGGCTATTATGGCCCCGTAGCATCACAATTAGACTCTCAGATGCAGTGATGCACAACGCAAACTACCTTATGCATAGGCTGCTAACCGATGTTTCCTCCCTTCCTTACTTGGTTCACAAACTAAAGGCAATCAGGGGAATCAGAACTCACAGCACAGGAAAGCCTTGCCTGACGGGAAAACACCAGGGATACATTTGCAAGTACCAAACAGCTACAACTTTTACAAAGGAAATGTTTGCCCATACGTGGGCTTCAAGGTACTCTTATCGGAAATTATCTTTTATGCCACATGCTCTTCTTCATAATATAGCTTTTATTAGTGGATTTTTTTTGTCCTTTAATTTTTTACCTGGCAAAAAAAAATTGGTATTAGATGACCTAACTAGAAAGACATTTTTAGTTCATTATTACACACAGTTATTAATAACAAGTTCTTACCTTTATTATTGTAGACATCCAGGTAATTAGGTGCTGAAAAAATTGTTATTAATGATGGGAACCCTGTAGTTTGACTTTTCCTGTACATTCTATAACTGCAAAACCAAACAGATTATTTTACATCTTACAATAATATGCAACTATTATTTTACACTGTGAATAATTTATTGAAGGACACAAAGTACTTACCCTGCATCTTGTGCTTCATGTGCTCTAATGATTGACAACAAATTATTATTTTGCAAAAATTCACAAACTGCTGGATAGCTGTGAAACGAAAACAACTATGAGTAAAAGAAATTCTCTTAAATATGCAGCAAGGGTCAACATTAGGACATCAAATAGATCACAGCATACTCTCACCTATAAAAGTATGAGCATCCTCTGACGGTATTGTGACTGAAATGCTCTTGTGAATTTTCATTTCCAAAATCTTCTGAAGGATCTGACCACAGTAAGTCACACATTGGTCCAAACGCTGGAGGCTCTTTGAATCTATCTAACTGTTTGAGAAAAGGCACAGCACAAAGACCCTTTGAATATTAAATCAGTAAGTTTTACACATCTGTTATGCTACATATCCATCAATACCAAGTGTTTTTAGAATAAATCCCAACCATATCAAAGAGTAGTTTCTGTATATTTTTTTCCTCTCCTCCTCATGAAATAAGGCAGAGGCATGCCAAAAGAATCAAACCTGTTAAGAGCAATAAGATTTATTAGTTGTAAAAAGAAGGGAGAGAAACTCCAGACTGATGGATATGTGTAATACAAGGTCAAATGACAGACAAGGGACAAAGTGGTCCTTTTTCATGCACATGCCATATCTACCAATCTGGAGACACTACCAGGAATTAGCAAAGAGAAACAGTAACAGAAAACAGGAATTAGAAGAAAAGCATGAATAATTAGCACTGACTAGAACAGACGAAACATATGATCCAAAAAACCCCACAAAACAAACAAAAAAACTAACAAAAGAACGAAACAAAACAACCAAAACCAAACCAACCAAAAAAAAAAAAACCCAAACCACCCTGAAAGAGCCATCTCATAATGGACCATTTCACAAAGTAATGAAGAGGTGGCTAGCTTAGCCGTCTTAGACTTTTTTCATACAGGCTGTATTTCTCAGCTATAGCCCTGCTGTAATGGGCCATGAGCATTTTGGGAGACATCTTTGTTTTCTTTTCTCTAGCTCCTTCTTTACAGATTTCCACTTAGAAACACCTGCTTTAGCAGCCTGCCACTTTCCTAGATACCACAGTGAAAAGGGACAGAGGTAAGGAGGAGAGCACATTTGTTAACATAAAAGGAAAACACCCTGCTTAAGTAACAGTCAATCAATCTCTGATGTCCCAGAAATGAAACTGGAAATCCCAGATTCAATGTAAAGTTTATTTGATCTTTATGTAGCTGGAGTTTGTTCACAAGATGATTTTATCCAAGAAATGTAGGAACAGTTCTTTGATGGACAGTGCATTTATCTCACTTTACCTCCCATACCAAAGAAGATGACTTTGATGGTACTAGAGAACACTTAACTCTTCATGACAGGTTCGAAGGGAGGTTTGGTGAACACCTGGTGAATTTGACTCTAACGGTCCATAGGAATCCATTCAAATATGGAACCAGCAGTAGTGCCAAGCTCTCTCATGCCCTGGAAAATCAGAGCTCCCGAGGCTGTCACCTGTAACATAAGTGGAGAGGTCCAGATCTTTACAAATTCCTGCCAGGTAATGGCAAGGCAGGTATTAACTAAAGTTGTTGTTGGAATTTTTTCCAATATTAAAAATCCAGTGGTTTAACATTTCCCACACTGGATGATAAACCCGGTATGGATTAATTCTTCCAGATTGAAGAAGTCAGTCCATCAACTTCTACAAGTACCTGAATTTCTGTAGATTAAACCATCAAGTTTCTAAACCTCCAGCAACAAATTTGGGTCCAGAAGCTAACAGAAGCATTCACACAAGGAAGATTCAACTGTTTGCCGACTGATGTTTCCTGCAATACACAAGGCTGAAAGTCTAGAAAGCACTTCTAAGAAATTTTCTTCAGTTACTCCTCAAAGATTCTACTTATGACTTTGGCCAAACAGCTAGAGGTTACAAAGACATTTTGGTTGCTCTTCCAAACTACTTTCTCATAGCATTGGAACAATAATGTAGCTGTTTCTTGGAAGTAAGGAGGCGAGTTTGAAAACAAACAAACAGATAAATAAATAAACATATATACACTTACATATACACCAAAAGAGTATCTCCTCTGAAAGACACTCTACCAACTGGCATGGTTCTCAAGACACCTCAAAATTTAAGGAAATGTCACTGCAAACTACTCAACCCACATCACAAATATTAAAACAGAATAATCAACTTCAGTGTTTGTCTACACCAGAACAGCTAGAAAGTTAACAAAGGACATTAATCGATTCACAACACTTACTGCTGATTAACTATTTCTGATTATGTTGCAACTGTGGCAAAACAGAATCCCAGAACAAATTAGCTTCACATATTTCTAAATATGGTAAAAGTAACAAAGAAAGACAATTTTATTGAAGAATAAGAATCACTATACCTGATGTTAAAACAGAAAAAGGTAGCATATTTTTTAATCCATACCATATTTAAATGTGAATTAATTCTAGGTATTACGAAGTCAGGGCTACTAAATGCCAGTGTATCATACCTCCACATAGATCTGCAAATGCAGGAGTAGCAAAACTTTGGAGGTAGACTAAGGTACAGCAAATTAAAACTACACTATTTCACTTTTGAGGTAAAAGACCTTCCCAGAAGTTTCACATACTTGAAGGTACAGACACTAGTTTTAATTAATCTGTCCTTAATCTGTCCTAATTTCCCTAAGAACTATCACACTGTAAAGCCCTACAATCAATGTGAAGAAAAGGAAATTTCAGCAGACCACAAACAGGAAGCAAAGTATTATAAAGACAGATTTCCAGTAATGTCCCTATAGATTTCAAGGCACTTCGTTGTTCAAGCCTTAGTATCACCAAGAACTGAGCAAAAGAATGACCATCTGTTGTAAATGAGGAAGAAAATTCTCTGCCTCTCTTCTTTTTTAAATTAAGAGTCCACATAATCTTATCTGAACACTTCCCTCCTTATAAATCACAACTTCTGGAATTTTGTTTCAGCCTAAGTCTTGGCAGTGTAAATGAAATCAACTAAACAGTGTCTCTAAATTGATGGACATATGTCTGCAAGAGACACTATCGACGCAATCATTGGTTTAATCCAAGTTCAGAGAATAAAAATCAGATTACTGCAAGTTTTAGCAACTGCCATTTTCCCAGAAGTAAGTAGCACATGCAGCAACCTTTCTGGTTAGGCTTTACTGTCACAGGTACTGTGATAGCTGTCATCTACTGGAAATGAGTTTATGCCAGCAAAAATAGTAACTTCACTTGTGTAGTTTAATCACCTTCTTGAATGTCAATAATACTGAAAAAAGACTTCATCCACAAGAAAATGCACCTGCACAGTATTTTTCTCCCCCCCCCCTCCTCCCCGGTGATTCCTATCCTATTTATAGAGCTGTGATTTCCCTTTATATGCCAGAAGATTACATCAATATGTTTGCAGGGAAGACCTCTCCTAATAAGAACATCTGATAATAAACCAGAAGGCTTCCTATATTACACAATTGTCTCAACTGTTTACAGAACTCATTTCACACACCACACTTGTATCACAAGTATACAATCTTCTCCTAAATATAAAAGCGTATTTCACATCAACCATTTGATTTAAATACATTTATAATATCTGTGCATGCCGAGCTCTAATGGAGATACCAAAGCTGCTGCCAACCCATGACAAGTGCCTTTTCCAAGTTACCAGACAATTCTTTAAAAAACTCAAAAGGCCCAAAGAACAGCTCTAACAACACTGCCTTATATTTTCTAAATACGTTTTTCATCAGAAGCAATACACAATGCAAATTTCATATATATATATAAAGATACCAGCTTATATTTCATTCTAATGCAGTCTTGAGTGTTACAGAAGCACATATGAAAGTACAGGCCAAGAAACAGAATTATGTTTTAATTAATTTCCTTGACACTTTGAAATCTGATTAACTGTCAGACCGAGACTAAAAGAAAAATGGATCACAATACTATTATGACAGTATCTTTCCAAAGTGTTTTTCTAGATGTTTCCTTTACACTACTCTCCAGCAAGCTTTGACCATGTTTCTTTTTATCTGTCACATGAAAAGCGTTAAGGCCTTGTCAAAAGGGCACCATTTACTTGCTTCGCATTCTTCTTTTTCTCTGCACAATGCATACCGATTTCTGTACACATTAGTTTTTGCTCTGAAAATGCAATGTGCCTCAGTGCATTTCCCACCTACGCCTCTGAGCTTGTAAATATGCTTCCTCTCTGCTTCTACCATTTTCTTCTTCTCACATCGTTCTGCTTAGCAGTGTTAATATCTGTAAGTGAAATAAGCTGACATCCCACCCTCTAGAATGATCCAGTCAGTACCGAAAAAAAACCTGGTGAATTCAGAAATGAGATTCAACTGGGCAGAAGCCTATAAATCTGAAGAAAGGGAGAGGTAAAGAAGAAAAATGGAGCACAAATAAAGGTGAAAATGCTAAGAAAATGAGAAATACCATAAATGAAGATAAAAGACAAAACAGTCCATCAATATTTATATACTATAGAACCAAATTAGGAACATACTTCTTCCTTCTCTCTGATATTTAGATCTTTCTTGAATTAGGCCCCCACATACCTTCTTCCATATGTAAACAGCTTTTTTCTTCCATCCTTAGCTACAAGCCCAAAGCTTTCTTAGAACCACCTATTTATATTTTAAGCTAAAATCAACTACACTTTAGCTTTTACTAATTGTAACAGGATTTGATTTCCAAATGCAGCAGTCAAGATATCAGCTAAGTTAACTAAAGTCAAAAAGCACATTTATCACAATGAGCACTCCACGGCTGTTCTCAAATGCCTAACACATTTGACATTTTAAACAGCAATCTGAATTCCTTATTAAAAACTGCAACTTTCAAAAAAAAAAAAATCCACTTGATCAAGCAGGTAGGAAAAAAAAAAAGAGTTTGTAAAGAAAGATAAGAAGAACTTAAATATAATTTCTGATTTACCAAACAATCTTAAGACTAAGTTAACTTCTGCAAGCTTCTTCCCAAAAGCCATGAGAATGCTAGAGCTGATCTAGAAAGAAATGCAAAGCCTTGTTTCGATTAGACATGAAGCTCTTTACATGTACTGCCTGTCTTGGCAAACTACGTGGAGGTTTTGAGATTTCTTTTGTGTGTGTGTGTGTTTTGTAACAGTCCCAACTGTTCCCAGTAACATCTACTAACTGAAAATGCACTAGGTAGTCCTGTAGTTCTTAACCACAATACTGCACAGCCTACATTTCAGTTCCTGAGTCAGGCTTCCAGATGAGACAAAGAGAAAATTATATACTGACAATTTCACAAACACGACTTTGTCTAGCATCATATAAATATCTGTATTTCAACTTAAATTTTCAAATACACAAAATACTCACTCTCCTAATGTCATCTAGTGTATTAATTTCTGGTGAAAGTCCACCATGAACACAAAGAAACTGTTGATTTAAGAGAGCAGCAAGAGGGAGACAATCAAAAGCTTCCATACAAGCATCGTAGACTCTTTCCGAGTACTTTATTTTACCTGCAGAAATGAAAGTATAAAACATTAAGAAACCCATATGAGATAGAAGAAGTAACCTAATGTATCATTATGATAAAAGCAAATCTCAAAGTGAACACTTAAAAAAACCCCAAACCCCTCAAAGCAACGAATATTTTTGTATTTAAAGGAGCATTTCGAAACACCACAACAGCAATCACATTTCTAAGACATTCTCTTCCAGAACTATAAATTTCTTTCATTTTCTCCTCTGTTATCTCAAGTGTGCAGAAACTATTTTTTCTTTTTTAAAAAACCCTGAGATTATTGTGTTATACAGCATACGTCAGTCTAAAATACTGCTGAGAAGTTTGTGATTTCTCATTTACAGTGAAAAGCTATGAACTGCTTATAGGTCACATCAGTTCTACCTACCCCAGAGTGTTTACCAGGGCAAATGTTCCATTTATCACTGGACCAATACTAACCCAAGCCTCCAAATGGAGGAGGAGCTTATATCACCAGAAGAGTTATCTTACTGGTATGGTTGAAATCAGTTCCCCGAATGGAAAAAATGCCTGGCAGTAGGGTTTTCTTGCTAGCTTCACAACGTTGCTCAGCAAGTTACTTTGCACTCTGGATTACAGCCAAGACAGCAGGTTGGAAGTAAGCTAATTTTACATTCTGAGACAGTACTTACATTCTTGCTTAAAGGTAAAATACTCTGTTAGATGTCTGCATTCATGGTTGCCTCTCAAAAGAAATAACGTGCTTGGGTAGAGAATTTTCAGGACCCATAAGTACAGCACACACTGTTGAAAAACAAAGATATCCAGTAAAATACACTAGTTTATAAGAACATTAAAAATTATTACCGAGAAACACCGTGTAAGAATGTTAACAGCTTCAAGAACAGCTTAATGTGCCATTTTAACATACAGCACTACTTCCCCGAGTGCAGTTCTGGACACGAGTTACACAAATTGCTTATTAATTTTCTTAAGAACAGCTGCACAGAATGCTAAAAAAAAAATATTTTTTACTGGACACTCAAACTCAGCAGAACTATACTGCAGAACACTTTCATCTAGACAAATAATGTGTTTGTGTCTAAGATCTGATTTTATAAACACTGGCATAAGAAGTAAAGCAGACATTTAATAATAGAGACTGAAGAAAAATTCACTGTTCAAGCAGCAAATTCAAAGAATTATAGTAAGTTTCCATAGATCGTTATTATTGTAACATCAGCAGTAAACAGGGTTGAGGACAAAGCTACAGAACATGCAGAGTTTTTTCAGTTACCTGTTACCACCCAGCAGTCTTCAATGCCCAAAATGTGTTTCTTAAATTTCAAATCTTTTTCTTGTATTTTTAACAGAGCACAGAAATATCAAAATCCCAGAAGCTCTGGACTACACCGAAGTCACCTGCAAGCTGTTATTATTATTGTTCTTAATTAACATGAGCTATCATTCTTCAGTTATTTTGCATGGAATAGTTAAGTACATGGAGGAAGAAAACATAGGAACACTTAAAAAAACCCACAACAAACACAGAGAAATACATCAAAGATTTCTAATGTGAGGTTTAGCTAAGCCAATTACTTATTTTTTCTTATCTTCTTAGTAAAAATATGCTAATCTAATTTTTCTAATGATATCTCTTGCTTTCCAATGTTTCTGTAGCTCTAAGATATCCCAAGATACACTTCAAAGTCCTCAGGCTCTTTAAAGCCTTCCAGCAGTGTTTCTTACAAAAAACCTATTATTATCTAATGAATATATTAATTAATTTAGCAAATTCTACAACTGGGAACTGTTTCTGTTTGTATGAAAAATTTCTAAAAGCTGGCAAATGAAAACATTTAATAGAAAAGTAGCAAAATAGTCCTTTCTTTTCAGTGAATGGATACTACATTTGATTAAGCTGCTGATATTTAAACGTTCTCAAGCATGTTACCTGTTAAGTACACAAAGTAATATATTTTTTTAACCTTTCCTACACTGGTATATTTATTTTTTATTGTCAAATACAGATACACTCAGAGTTTTCTATCTCCCACTACTTCCAGTAGATAAAAGAAGAACTGGCAGACATTTACATGAAGGATTCCATCTTGATGGCAGTGGTTTGTTACGTACAATCACCGTAGCATGGAATTATCTTCCCTATTAGAAGTGATGACATTTTTTAATGGGAAATGGGTTACTACTAAAATACCAATGCGACTAAAGATTCTTCAGACCAGACTAAGAACTTTTATTAGTAAAAGATTCACTGTTCATATATTTTTAGAAAATTTCACCTTCACTTTTCTATGAAAAGTCAAGTATTTTACCAGCAGTATATTACATTCCTCACCACTCGGAAAGATTTTAATGTAACTGCATATGAAAATACCTGGAGGTCAGTTCAAACTTCCTAAATGTGAATTAAGGCAATAACTTAAGTAGGAAAATATTTTCAAGGTTAAAATGGAGAACAAATGGCTAATTTTCATGTACTATTTTTTTCTTTTTCAACAAGACCACAAAGCACTGCTCTATCTTCATGCTTCTGCAGCAATTCAACTTCATTCAGCTAATCTGCCACGTACCTGATGTTCCAAGAGTCACTCCGAGTAGAAGAGAGCAGATTACCTCAATGCAGAAAGACAAGCCTTTTAAGAACTGTGGAATGGTTTTCAAGAGTATGTTTTGCATATCTTTACATATTCCACAATATATTTAGCATACCAAATAATATATTAAAAATTAGCTTCAAATCACATGAGGAAGGAAAGTTGAGACTGTTCTTATTAATGTATTCAAGAACATTAATTGTTCAGAAGTTTTTTGTAAGTGTAATGCTCGAAAAGCTTTCATACTGTGTTTTGATATATTAACATGTAGTGTTGCTATGTAAATGTCCTTTTCAAGGGCAATTACATTATTTGTAATCACCAAGAACAGGCCAAGAAGACTGAATTAATAAATAGGGAATGCCTGTTCAAATTTTCCTTATAAATGACTTTGAGGTAATCACCCCTGCTGCATCTCCTATTTGTCTACCAGCCCTAACAACCTCCAAAGGCACTGTGCATGCCCTTCACAGTACATACCCACAAGTGTTATTAGAATTAGCATGATTTTAATACAGAAATTAAGTATCATACATCATAACTTGCAAGATACTATTTGAAATGGTATGCCACTCTGTTAGGTTTGGTGTCTATGAAGAGACCCCAAGCTGAGGCACTTCCCAAGCTGGCTCCAGCAGAACAGTTAACTTAAATATCATAGCTCTGAAACTAACCGATATAAATAAGTGATTATCTTTGGAAGGTAGCATACTCAACAAACATGCTGAAAATTAAAAAATAATATTTAAATTGAAAATACCAAAAAAATTAATGGCAGAAACACAGGTCATCCTTACAGAATATCTGTAACCACTCTCAGAGTTTTAGTGAAGAAAAATATTATTAATTATTAAAAAACAGTTGATTACATAAGTAAAATGAATCTACTTTATACAGATAAACAGACACAAAAAAATTAGAAGACCTTGCAGTTATGACTCGTCTGTTCCCCAAAAACATACAAACACACCCTCCTTCATATTACCAGTGAAACAAGATTATATATAATAATGCTACAGAATTCAAGTTTTCAAAAATTAACCAAAGAAAGAGGAAGAAAAATGAGTAAGTCTGGTGATTTCAACAGGACAGTCCAAACAGCAGGTGAACATCCTCCTGTAAACAGGCCTTTGTCACAGGAGAAAGCACAGCAAGGAAGAACACATTCACATGTTAAAGTAGACCTAGAATTTCATTTGAAAACCTTTGTTAAAGTGTGCTTATAGAAATAAAACAGATTAATATATGCAGTTACCTCTATACTAAAATAACCTCTGTCTACATAGTCACCGAGGAAGAGGTATCTTGTGTTAGCAGGTGATCCTCCCACTTCAAAGAGCTTCATTAGATCAAAGAACTGGCCATGAATATCACCACACACTGCAAGCAAAAATTTTGTTCAAATTAATTTAAAAAAAATCTAAGAGAGAAGTTACTTAGTTAAGTAAACAGCCATAAAGTACTTCTAATTAAGAGGAAAGGCAGATATAAAGCAGGAATAACAAATCCCTCAAGTCTCCCTCTCCCTCTTTGCTTTTCATTAGTTGCTGTCCTCACTGCCTGTGACAACACTGATAATAGCCCTGTTGGACTCTATCAGACTGGGAATATTTTTCAAATGCAGTTAAAGTACTGAGCATTGAGGTCTTGAAGGTTGTCAGCAGCTCTTTATTGAACTCCCCAACCCTTTAGGTATCTTTGTAAATTCTCCTTGGTATGAATCGTATTTGAAAATGCCTGCTGCTTTGCAACAATTTGCTCTGTCCACGTGGATTGGAAAAAGCAGGGAGTATGCTTTTGTTTCTGAGTCAGACTGACATACCTTTCAATATCATCATATCTTCTCTTTGCTCAGTTACTTTTCTCCTTCAAATAACCATGTTCGCTATTACAACAGTGGGTTTTTCTTGTGGTTTTAGAATATGAGACAGGACAAGACCAGTGGTCAGCAACCTAAGGCAGAAGTGCCAAAGATAGCAGATGGGAAGACTTTGAAAGAGCATACAGCAAAGCCAGGTCATCTCACAATTAAAAAAAAAAAAAAAAAAAAGGTAGCATGGAAGAGACAACTGCTCCTAACTCCTTATTCCCACAGGAGTTCCCAGCTCTACGGACACCAGGAGATGCCTTCTTGCTTCTGCATGAGGCGTTGGTGGTAATGATTAACAGGAATTTGAGAGACTATGTCTTCCATTGATGCAAAATGTCACCGATCAACTGACAAATAGCATATTCTAACTTATCAGAGTTTATCAGTAATTTTTTTTTTGCGAAAGAGTTCTTCTAATTTTGGAAGTAAGTATTGGAGATGGCACACCACACTTCAAAGGCTGTTATTTCCTTGAAGCGTTTGTCATCATGACAAAATTAATTAGAGTGAATATGTCCTCTTATGTAATTTGTCTTAAGATTTTTACTCAAACACTTTAAGAACTTTGCTTTTTTCAGCTGCCAACATACCAGTAGCTCTGGGTAACTACCCGAATAAAAGAAAATACTAAAATTCTAAATATATGGACAACACAGTAGTTTTGAGCTCTATCTGGAGGTTCAAAAGACTCTTAAGTTCACACAGTCACTTAGTGGTTTCCACCATTTCAATCATTTATTTTTTTAAAAAGTGTCAGTGGTAACTGTGCACTGTTTAAATGTTTTCATTTACCCGATATTAACAAATTAAAGCAAACCAATGCCCTAAAAGAAGCTTTTCGAGACTAATTTTATATAGGTTCATTTAGAAGGAAACACATTGAAATGAAAGAAAATCTAATTTGAACACAAATATCCAATCTGCTTTCATTATCATAAATAACAGATATGCAAAGTAAACTATTTTCTGTGACTCTGGATTGTTTATAAATAAAAATACTAAAGGAAATCAATTCCACCTTTTACCAGGTCAAACAGAAATAGACTACTGAAACCATAAAAATACTCCAAAAAAGCTTAAGAGTCAGTTTTGTATCACAATGTATCTGTTCCTAGTGGGTTAAAAGATGCTAAAACAACCTTTCAATCCTTTCCAGTACTATTGCCCCCACAAGAACATGGCTTTACATGCAGTCGTCAGTCTCACCTACAGAGGAACTAAACAGGTGTATTTTTGACTCGGATTTCCAGTTCATAGTATTTGCTTCAAACCAAAGCAATAAGCTTCTCTTCATGTATTCAGATATCAGACCAATTCTGAGTTCATTTTTCTATTCCAGGTAGATGTTTCTATTCCCATTTACAACATTGCAGGAGTTAGAAATGACTAATTTATCAGCATTTGGCTACTTTCTATTTTGTCATTTTAATACCAACCATATTATCTTTTTTCCAATAGGTTTAATGCCTTCATATTGCAAAATAACGTGCAGCCTTTTTTTTCAGACCATTTGAGTACCGCTAAGCAAATACAGTCGCAAGGGGTAATTCAATAAGACTATACAGAAATTTTATTTTAGCAATTATTAAGACAAACTCTACTACTGAAAGAATCTGGCTTTTTCAAATTTAAGAGTGAAATTATCTAGAAATATTACCTGTAATTGGAGCTTCAACTTCTATCATAGTTTTTTCCCTCCGTAATATTGCAGCACCCTCATTGATGATTCTAAGTGCAATTTCTTCATCTACTCGACCTTCTTTTATCAAGTGGTTCTTTAAAATGTCGACCCTTGGTCTTCCATCTGTGTCAAACACTTCTTCCGACGTCAAGCGATGCGTTGGTGGAAAAGGGACAGCTAAAATTTAAAAGAAGAAACAGCAGTCACAACAACTCACCTTTAAAAATATACTCCGTCTATTATTGGCTCTATCATAGAATAGCTGCTCTCCAAAGTAGCGGGCTTGTCTCTCAATTAACCAACTTGATGACATCATTAAAAGCTGGATGTACATATTTACAAAAATTAACTTCTACAATGTGCAAGTTTGTAGAAACTCCATAAAACAGAGGTAGAAGGCACAATGATCTGCACAACATTTAGAAGAATCAAGACTGCCTTTGCCAAGGAACATCATCTCACTCCGAAATACTGCCATTCTCTGAAAGGCTCAGCCAGTTTCGGGGATACACGAGATCCATTTAATCCACTCAGACTTGCAAAGGGCATTTTAAAATAAGCCCATCATCAAAGCCTTAAAAAAAAAAAAGCTCAAACAAACAAATAAAAGCACCAAAACAAATCCAAAGCCAGCAAGAAAAGGCTACAATGCTGTTTAAGGAGGCAAGAGCCAGCACTTGGAATGGAAGAAGATAACAGAGAAGCCCCACTACAATCTGCACCATTTAATAAAGTCTTAAATTACACTGGTAAGAAGGTAACTCATGGAGTGACACAGCCTTCAGGTGACGGTAACTATTGCAGACAATGAAGAATAGGCTAGGCTATGAAGAGCTAAAGAAGCTGTCCATGCTATTGAGTGGCTATGCAAAATATGACACATTAAATATTAATAAATGCATATTAAGGAAGGAAATAAATCCCAACCTTACACAGAAAAATCACATATTATAAAATTACTATTACTATTCAGAAACAAGGTCTTCCCTACAGTTTTAGGAAAATACTTGATGCTGACAAGTCAAAAACTCAGAAAACTGAATGGTAAAGAGTTATTAGCAAACAGAAAACAAAAGGAGATGCAATTATGCCACTATCAAATCTCACATGCGACTCTAGTTTGCCCACCTCATAAAAAAGAAAGAAAGAAAAAAAGGTAAAAAAAAAAGATTCAAGGTACAATAATGGGAATCAAAGAGTTGGAATGATTTCTGCTACAGAAGTAACTAACTAGGATTCTTCAGCTGATACCCATGAAAACTAGAGGGGACTCTAACAGAGGTCTGTGACAGCATTAGTGGAGAAGGTGAAGGAAGAGCAACACTTGCATGCTCTTGGCACCGGAATGGAAGAAAGGCACAGGATGGACTCTTGTTAGTTTGAAATTCTGTCAAACCTCTGACTAAGCAGTAGAACAAGTTCCCACCATCAGAAAAAAAAAAAAGAAATTAAATTTGTGAGCCTACAACATTGCCATTGTAGGCTGCAATTCCTTCTTTGAGCTTGTTTTCCTTATTTTCCTGTTGCATTGTCTCTAAAAAGACTAAAGAGTGAAGCCTGTCCATATACTAACTGCAACTTTAGAAATTACTAGAACCATTAGAAGTCCTCAGATCCTGGCTCACAGCTCAAAAGCAGCCATGTGTGATCCGTATCTCAAAGAAGTGGAGCAGATGATAGGTCAGAGGACCAAACCAGGCTCAGCAACTGCCCAGACAGCACACTTGACAGTGGGCAGTTTACATGAATTCAAACAATGGCAGTTCAGTTATTGCACAAATGAAATATGGGTGTGAGGTGGGAGAAAGGATACATTAAAACTGCCACTAAGCAGTGCATCAGAATATCACTGCACTCATGAGGGATTACAGGAAATAAAGCTAATCTGAAAAAAACCCAAACAAACCAAACAACAACAAACAAAAAATGGCGCACACCACTATTGAAAAAGAGCAAACAAAACCATTCAATTTTTCTCTATTTAAATGCTACTTCAAATATTTTTACTAAGAAAAATTGGAGAAACACCTATTCAATGATAAGAACAACTAGTAGTATGAATACACGTATGGATTATTCATACTTTATTTTTACTCTCCAAAGTTAAACTTAACATTGCAAAAAGCAATGCCTAAATACTAAAATATTCACTGACTTAATTTAAATTGACTTCTAGATGGCTAGTAATGCATTGCTACCCTTCTGTTTTATGCAATAATAAAATTTATCAATAAAACAGACATAAATCACATGCACATATTCAATGAAATTAAATTATAGTAGAAAGCAAACTGAATAATTGTCTCTTCTTCCTCTAATGAACGTTTCTAAGTGGGCAGAAGCTGAAATATATGCCTTTATATTACACTGTGTAGAACAAATTTGTCACTTTATTTTTGGACACAAAGTATTTTATTAACATAAAAGAAACAACATACCTTTCCCTCCAGTCTCCTCTAGCCACGACTCAAGTTTCTTTTAGAACTGTTAAAATTCCACCTAGTCCAAATGTCAATAAATGTAACTTATTTAAGGAATCAAAAGACAACCACTTCTGTTCCGTGTACAACAATTATTTTAAAACATAATTTGGTTTTAGGCCACTTCCTCCCCCACTTTTTAAAAACACATTTGTGAGCCCACAGTTGCTGTCAGCAATGCAGAGTTGAACTCATCCTTTTATGAGAGACCAGACAACTCAAAGTAGATTACTCCTGCTTTAAATGCTGCAAAAGCATCAGAGATCATACCTTCCCAGAACCAAAGTCAAATCACTTCCAAGACACAGTTTCATAGGAATTATGCTTAATTAGTTCTCATATTATTCCCAGATAATAATCTACTTCAGAGAAGGATGACCATTTGTTGGGGTTTTTTGGATAGCTACAGAGTGAAAATTTTCTCTTGACCAGCTGCTCTTCATTCTCTTATGAGAATCTTTACTGACTTCTTATGACTACCAATGTCCGCAGAATTAAGGGCGATGGTATTGACTCCTTCCCTAGGACAGTGCAGAAATAGTTCAGGGGTTCTAAGCACATAGCAGATCTGCTCATAATAAAGTTCTTATGTCCACACACAACATATTTCAGATTGGATTTGTACAGAAAGTAATTCAATTTTAGCACACTACAGCTTTGAACTTGTCTAGCAAGTTGTATTTTCTGGAAGGCTATAAAAACAGCTGTTTCTGTCCAGCATCTGGAAAGAACTGTCTCCAAGTATTTGAATCAATACACTTATGAAGATTCAAATTAAAACTCCATATATCCAAGGTTTATTCATACTGTCCAGAAATCACGTTAGTACGAGAAATAGTTAAGCATCCGTAAACTTCTATTTGCCTCATGAAAAAATGAAGTGTTAAAACTAGTTCCTCAGAGTTTAACAAAACCCTTCTCACACAATTCATGTATTTTCCTATTGCTCAAGAAGGGCTGTTGGTTTGTTTTTTTTAGAGTAATATTCAGAGATGACAGAACAAAACATGGCTAAAGATTTTATCTGCATCACCCAGTTGAATAAAACAGTAACATTGTAAAAACTGTTTCTTTCCATTTTATACTTCAATTTTTGTCTCAACAATAGTCAACACTGTATTAGAGCTCATGCCTTTGAAAAAAATTACAAATAACATCTTTTAATAGGTTAAGGATGATAATTTTTAAAGCATGTAGACAATTTCTGCAAGCTAGTGGGTTTAATTAAACCTTTGATGAAGTAGTAATAGAATGTTACAGCCTAAGGAAAAAGAAATGCGGCATGATGTGTTCCAAGACAGAAATATAATCCATGTTTCAAAGTCTTTGTGCATAACCTGCACTCTCGGGACTGTTATGGAATGGTAATTAAGAGGAATTACCCGAAGGAAATAACATGGTGTTGGCCATTAAAGGATTCCCTTTTTCCAGTCCCAGCAAAGCTAAGCTATAGAAAAGCATTTAGAGATGACTCTCTAAAGCAATACACACTGCAGTACAAAAAAACAGACTACATCTGTACATAACACACCAGGATTTATAGCATACAACATTTTCTAAACTGTTGTTTACTAGACAATTCCACTTTTGAAATACATATGGATGGTAAAATTTTAACTATATTGATTCAAAATTTTAAGCAGTAATGCTGGGGGAAAAAGAGGGAATAGCTTTTGGGATTCTGGGGATTTGTTAACAAAAAAGTTTTTCTGTTTTTATTACTATTTGTATACGTATTTACAAAGAGGACAAAACCACACCTTTCCTTTATACTGCAGTACTAATTAAAACAGATCTTAAAAGCAAAACCTCTAAACCTAGTTCTACACTGACTTTCTACAAACCTCTAGGTACCTCTATACCTTAAATAAAGCATGCTATAAGAGATCCAAAAGTTAGCACCAATCTGAATGGAGAAACTCACAGTACACTGCTAAGAGGTTCAAAAGTAGAAAAACTGTATTAGCATGGTACTTTATGCAATATAATAATCCCTGCTGGGAGGTTCAGTATGGCAACTAACACAAACATGCTACTTCCAGACCCAAAGCAGATCTCACATTGCCTAGGAACTGAGTACAACAGGAGCTCCTAATAAAATCTTACATGTAGAAACTGTAAATTTAAACCACACTGATGTATATGCCCATTTTAATAGCCCTGGTTAACTCTGGCTTGTATCACAGACACCCCATTGGAACAGGCTCACAAAACAATATGAAATTAAAGCCTCTAGACTAATAGTAGGAAAAAATATCATGGATCAACCATATAAGGTACTGTACTTCCACAAGCAAAGTATTTCCTGCTCTTAAGGCCTTTAAACTTATATAATCCTTTTTCTCTGACAGTGAAAGAAAATTAGCCATTTTTCCTCTATAATCAGGTGCCCATGATATGTTCCATAAACTCATCTTTGGCTGTAAAAGCAGGCTCAGCATCCCAGATTTCACTTTGTGTTTTAAGTATGGTTTTGACTTCACAGATAAAGTCTCAACTCACATTACTGAGGTTACTAAACACAGACACTGTGTTTGTAAGGTATTTATTCTTTGGCGATAGGTATTCATGAAACAGCATATAATATTTGTCTCCACTAAGTGATATATCAATACAATCAAGCATTCCATATAAAGATAGGCCAGTATCCTTTCTGTAGACAGGTTTAATTCCACAATAGCATAGCCGTCTGCATTTTTTCTATTGTTTGGTCAGGTTTTGTGGGCTTCTGGTTTTATAAATGCTTTGCTGTCTATGTATAGTCACTCAGAAATGTAAAGCCTAACACCTAACACATCTTTCAATCTGTCCCTGGAGTTTCCACACCTCTGCCAACACCTATACAGAAGAAAGAGATGTAGCATCCATGACTGCTATGAGAACAGAATATATCCAATTATCCTTCATATTTGTCAGAACAGATCCGAAAAGAAATAGCTTAAAGCCATCGCAGATGGTCCACAGACCAGCCACCTTGAAACTATTTGTTAAGTACAAATACACAACAGCATCTACTTGAATCAGGAAGCTTGAATCAACATTGTCAAAAGATAGGAGCTACCCTATTTGTCTCAAATAAGAAAGCACAGATTCAGCAGTCAGTTTTTTGCAAATTATGGTATTTCTCCTAAATGCCACAAAAACTGTAATTTCACTCAAATTTCTTTTAATGCATGCCACTGGATATACTAACAAGCGTTCCAGAAGCAAGGAAAAATGACCCTATAAACTCTGAAACCTTACAAAAGCACTGCAGGCACTATTTATTTTATCCTTACTTAACCATGTTATTGCTGTCTTTAAAGTCTTGTAGAATTTTAAATCTCAAATGAAACTAATGATAAACCTGGTATGCCCTGGTGCATTCATCTTTTCTTATGTCTGTCTAAGTTTTCAATTGACTCAGTTGATACTTTTAGAAGTTCCTCTCAGGAAAAATATAATTATTTGTTTGAGAAGTACTTAAAGATGCATCCTCCACAGCATGTTATGCCAAAAGATGATTTAGTGCTTAAATGTGCTTCTGGCAGTGATGGATTCCTAGAGCTTTCCCTCCTCATGCTGTACTCAGTCCAGACAGGATGGTTTAAGCATTGCCTCTAGAGTTTCATCCAGAGCGCTATGTTTATGATCCCTGGTAGAACTATTTTCACTACTTTGTCCAGATCCTGAATAGATGATTTTGTGTTTTTTTCCTCCAGTGCACCTTATTGCTATCAGTTCCACAATTTTTATCAAACATTATATGAACAGGTATTTCACCTTTCCTTTATATTCATGTCTAGAAAATCTTGTTAGTACTGCATTTCTCCTTTTCACGGGGAGACGAGAATTACGGTTGTTTCCTATTTAACTTTCCCACTGAATATCATTCATGATGTAAGCAGTATCTGAATCTATCACCTACTCAGCTGCCCCTTTTCAAATGACAGATTTCTCATCTTTTTTGCTCCACCTTGCATGAAAGCCATTCTGTGTCTCTGAACATATCTTCAGATAAAGAAGAAAATCAGGAAGAAAGACCAAAATGACAAGCTGCTGTTCAAGGTGCACATATAACACAAGATGCATATAATGGCATGACGGAGCATTGTCTTTTCTTCTAAACTGATCTTCTAATAATTCTTAAATTCCTTTCAGCCCGTTTGACTGCCATTACACTAACATTTTCAGATTATTATCCATACAGACCCTGATGCTTCTTTCCCAAGTTAAACACCCTCTGCGTCTGAAGCAAGAGTTACTCTCCCTCTTGGAGTCTATTCTGTCTTCATCAGAACAGTGGCTCCTACAGCATCTTTGTCCCGACAGTCAGTCTAACAAGAGCTTTCTGAAACATCTCTGGAGGTTTACCATCCTGAGTAAGTGTTATTATTTATCATATGCTCTATTATCTAAAATTTAACAACACATTTAAAGAGCACAGATGACAGGTGTTAACCTCCCTCAAGAAGAGAAGTTTATGGTAATAAACAACCTTTACTTTCCTAACTAATCCTGATCCAAAAGAGGGTATTTTCTCTTTTACTTACTTTAAAGGCTCCAATGAAGGACTGATGATGAATAGTTTTGTCTGGATCAACCAGTTCACTGGCTCCTCCAAATTATTCTAACAATTTTTCTTGATTTCCATCTCGGAAAACTGTACCAACTCCTCTTTAGTACCATGTTTCCCCAGGAATACACTTAGTCCCCTCTTTCTTAGAAGTGCTATGAGTCTGCTTAAATTAAACTTACTGACCTACAGTTCTCCAGCTCAATCTAGAGTTTTTTTAAAAATGCTGCTGAGCTTCATTTCTCAGACTCAAAAGATGAGTTATGCCATAGGCTATGGAAAATAAATCTGTAATTTTGCACCCAAAACCCCTGAAGAATTCCTTTAGAGCCACTGAACAAATGTCTTCTAGTCCCGGGATTTTTTTTTTGAACATTTGTTTTGTTGACATGTTCTGAAGTCATATTCCAACCAGAGAATTATTTGGTCCCACTCAGCAATAAGAACTGACTCATGTGTGAAAAGAGTGCTTAGTTCCTTAGGCAATAAACACACATTTAAGTAGTTGCCAGATTTTTCTGCTCTGGCCTTACCTTCCCAAACCTCAACTGCCAATTGGCCTTACTGAAAATAAGGCAGGCTTCCATTTTTTGGGTCCGTCTCGTCCTAGCTCTCTCAGGAAAGGTGTTAGCCA
>JANHFX010028057.1:0-10384 GCA_027560015.1 Chloroceryle amazona
GGTGATCGTGCTCTGGCAGGGGGGTTGGACTAGATGATCTTTCAAGGTCCCTTCCAGCCCTTAGCATTCTATGATTCTATGATTTCTGTCCCCCTACCTCCACTTTCAGATATATAGACATTGCATTAAAAAAAAAAAAAGGGAATCTATTGAACTTAGGTGCAAGAAAAAAGATCAAATTATTATATTTTTCTCTCTCCCTTTTACATCTGTATATTATTTTAGTTTTTCATCACAGGATCAGATAATATGTGGTTGCTTTACATCTGATTTGACAAAAGCAGTAGTAAAAGATATATTCAATACAAATGTCAACTTTTCTGTAATCAAGTTTGTGGTAGATGAAATAAAACATTATAATACTCTTTTACATGTTCAACATGGGAGAAATTCTGATGCCATTTGAGATGTTTGTGATTGATATCACGATTTCATTAAGAGTGTACAATATTTTGAGACACTATTTAATAAAAATAGGTATAAAATTCAGAAGGGAACTGGCTTCAGAACTTTAGTTACCGGAATTTTGTTAATTGAAGGTGTATTATAATACTAATTCTCTTTGTATTCAGCTCAACCCTAGGATACATATATAGGCAGAACTAGAATTAATGTGTAAGGAAAATGTGATTGAACATTGAAAAAAGTAGATTAAAGGAAACCTCCAGTTCTCACAGGAGGCAAGAAAATTATAACCTAAGGAAAGACTGCAGTTTACTCTGGAAGATGTATAGTATGTCAGTTTATCACTGTAAATCAAGAGAGACTAGAGGGTGTTTTTTGTAAAAATAATTCTTTGCTATTGTAACTTGAAAAAGAATAGGAATACCAGTAAAACTATTGATATATGTTCTGTAGCCTTCACACCACTAAGCAGATGATCTTTCCTGATGAAAAACTTCATCTACATTTTAAAATCATGGAAAAGGAAGGGCTGTGCTCTTTTTAAGGAACCTGGCATGGAGATGAACTGGCATGGAGATCAAGAGTAGTAGAATAGACAAGACTCCTAATATAATTTCACTGACTTCATAAAGATTCCCTCAGGAAGTTAATATGACCTCTGGCAGCCATGTAGGAAGGAGACACTGAGCTTGTAAAAGCATAAGAAAATTATGGTAAAGCCTCATGACAATGACACTGCCACAATGGGTTAAATTTGAAGTAATCTATTTTCCTACATAACTGACTTCCGTCTCAAGATTATTTTATACAGAAAAAAATAGAGATTAAGGGATTTCCAGGACAGTATCAAAGCATTAGCATTTCAGGACTGTGTCAGTACTCAGGTTCAAAAAAAACAGGGTCAGTTTCATTTATATTCTCCCTCACATTTCTACTTCTGAAGGAGGCAGAGAAATACTTGAACTATAGAACTAATTTATGTTGTCATATCTTAAGTTTGAAACCCCTAAAGACTGGCAGACTGCTCCATTCATCATAGCTCCTAAAGTTTGTTCAGCCCAATGAAGAACATAACTATAGCATTGAGGATCCCACGTGTCATGTTACCTTAATTTGACTTTACTGGTTTTTAACAGAGCTAAAGCTCATTTTCATCTGGCACTTTTTAGACATTAGTTCAAGTGGCAGAAGGGTAAGAAGAATCTGAAAAATTTAGGAAAACAGATATACATTTGTTATCAACAGAACAGTTTCACTCAAATCAAAAGGCTAAAAGGATTAGCACATGCTTAAGCACTTTTGCTTAAACAGTGTGGAAAGAAAGTTTCTACCCTGGAAGTAAATCCCTGAGACATTTAGATTTCTTAGCTAACACATTTGGAGTAATAGGATATTTAAGAAGTGACCAGCTTATTTAACTTTCCCTTTGAAAAAAGAAAAATATATAACTTACAGTTTGTATGGTGAAATTTTTTAAGATAATTTTATCTCAATATTCTTGAAAAATTTACAAGCAGTAATGAGTGACCTGTCATTGCACCAGTAATTTATTGCTCTAATTCTGTTCAAATACAAATAAGGTGTGTGCTATACTGTTAGAGAAAACATAAGATAGGATGAAATAATATTTGTTAGATAATCTTTAACAAGCTTCCTAAAAGACTGCACAACTTCCTGTTTCTATTGCAGATACATTTACCCTTAGCCCAGGCTGTTAATACAAGCAGTAGTATTTTAATAATGCAAATACCTGAATAATCTATTTGAATATGAAAGAGTGTCTGACCTCAGATAATAATTTAAAAAATAACTTTCAAGATAAAGCAGACATCAGTGTCTCATTGCTCTCTAATTAGGGCTTATGTTATTTAATATTCACTCACTTGCTGTATTGGTTTGTATGCAAGCCATAAAACAAAATAACGTATTTTAATGCATTAATGTAGCTGTATCACAATGGGTGGCAAACAGATTGTGAAGATTAAATAACATGCTTTATGCATCAAGTCTTACTTTAATTTGTTTGACAGCTGAATCTTTATACTTGCAATTGCAGATATTGGAAGTGGAGCTAAACAACGCTGTGCTGCTGTCCGTATATATGAGACCCAGAAATGATGTGCAATTACAAGGCCTTCAGTCTCTGAAAATCATCATGTTGTTTTTTTTCTAGCTAAATAAATATGATCACATTTGGATATAGCAATTAAGACTGAATGCTACAGAAACAAATCACATGCACTTCCTTGAACAGATTCCTTTGTTTCTTGTGGGCAATTTGTATTAATATAGATTTGAACCTAAGTATAAGCCTGCATGACATGGTCCTAATCACAGCTTTACAACTGATCTTAATTTCATTAAAATAAATAATAAGTGACATTTTATGAATTAAACTATGCAGAAAATCACTATAGAGGGACTCTTCCTTAGGCAACTATTTTTCACTTATTGCAGCTTTGTTAGAAATTAAGCTGAGACTATAGGCAAACAATTGGCAAAGGTTGAGTTTTCAGTGGGATCAATAAGGGATGTGGTATGCTAAACTGTGATTCTCACATCAGCAACAACTTAACAATTTAATTTTATAGGAAGCTAGTGAGTTACTCCAGAAGGAATCACAGACATAAATTTGCATGCATACAGTATGTGTGCTGAGGATCCAGGAAAAAAAGAGGTGGTAAGTTAAAGTGATAGTGGGGACACACAATGTGAAACAGATCTGCAGTCTTGCACAGAAAGATATGGAAACTCCAGGAAACAGAAGCTACCAAGCTGGGCTGTTTTGTGTAGTCATTGCAGAGATTTACCATTAAGCAGCAATCACTAAAAACTTGCTTCTTTTCAGAGGCACTTAACCTTAGAAAAGTTACACTTCCTGAAGATCTCTTCTTGAAAATCACCAACAAGGGGTTGAGGAATTCTGGCAGAGATAATTATTCCTTTAAAAAAATGTTATTGTAATTGAATAAGCATTGTTTTTCTTAATGAAAAAAGAAGCTGCAGGGAATACCACTACATAGTGTTACATTCAGAGGTTAGATAGCATGTACCTTTAGTTCTTTGTATTAGTCCTAGCTGTAGATAAAAAGTACACACAACCTCTTGCATCTTCTTGTAGGTCTCTGAGAGGTGCCTGACATCGCCATTCTCTTTTAAGTTCTTTATGCAATAAAGAAGGCATTAGAAACATCTCTCTCCTTCAGCATAACACTAGTTATAGGAACAGTCAGCTCTAAATATTTGCTCATCGCCTGAGCCCAGACATAACCTTACTGAGAAGAATTTATGATCTTATTCTTCTTGTATGAGATTGATAGACATGGCTCATTCTCCGTGAATACTGCAAATATTGTAACACAGAAAATACTGAACATGAACCAGGAAGATTCTTCAATTACAAAGTGAAGAAAGGAAAAAGGGATTGGGAATTAGGTGTTTGCTGGAAGTTAGGAAAACACACTTAAATTCCTTCTTTTACATCGTTAAATATAGACATCCAAATGTTTAGGTACTCTTTATAGCCACCGGGAGTAACTCCCTCTGGGAGTAACATCGATTTATAATAAAAGGAGTATAGCTACCTAGTTTAAACCAGTTATCATTTTTCTATGCCTTAAAGGCAAGTGAGATGATCATCTACAAGGAATTAAAGACTTCTACAAGGTATAAAATAACAGATGCCTAAAAATGAATGTGATGTGCTTCGATATAGACATTGCCAGGACTGTTGGAAGTACTTGTATTCAGGCTACTGGAAGAATAATCACAAAAAAGCAGTCAGTAATCATATAAATGTCTCTTCAATTATCCAGTAGAACAAAATACATAAGAATAATGCACAAAAAGTGCCTTTGTATTTTTAGATTGATCTGTTTGTCAGCTCTTTACTTTTCAAATGAATGAATGGAAAGTGTCCCACCAAAGCAAGTATCAGAAACACTGACAAAAGTTTGTTCCTCTTAGCCTCCTCTCACACAGATGAAGATTGTCTTCTAGTTATATTTTATTGCAATGTTCAAAAAAGCCTGTGTGACTTAATAAATAGAGAGCTACAGGGGTCTGAATTTACAACAGATGTGACTGCAGCAAAACTGTGGAATTATACCATGAATACAATAGCTTCTGTACATGTCTGTGGTAAATCACAACATGTGTATTTTGTTTTAATTGGTCCTTCTCTCTTGCAGCTGGAACTTTACAGATTGCCATGGTTGAATGGACTGCAAACAACCCTCTGAGGGCACAGCTTTCATTTTTGTTTAGAATTTTCCACTCAAGAATAAGCCTCAAGGCAGAAGCTAAGCACAAAGAGACAGAGGAGGGAAATAACTCATGAGAAACTTTTCAGGTTTGCTTTTATTTTAATTAAACACTTGCTATTTTGATCATATGCTTGAAACTGAAGTACAACATCCTGGCTTCTCTCCTGTTGCTAAGTTCCATTTTAAGTTCTTCTTTCCTGTGTTTTGAACATAATTGTGACATTTGCTTCTTTAACTTGCTGAAGCCAGGATCAGAGTCCAATATTCTCACAAAGCCAAAGTATCCATCTCACTTTTATAAATTTTCTTACAAGTAGCATGCAGACAGCGAATAGCCAGCCACTAGCAATTGGGTGTGCCCAGCAGAATTCCTCTGACTCTGGAGCCTGTTGAGGTGTGTTGTTGGTGTAGATGACCAGTCTAAACTTATTACAGTCCTTAAGATGCTGTAAGAATGTACTGTGATTGGAGTTTCACAGGTGTTGCATGGTACTGTTGTCAGGTTGCTTCAACACACATTGCCTTGTACAAGGGCCGGTATAAATGCAAACATATCAAAATATGCTATAGCAAAGTGGCTGCAAGCTCTATCATGCTCAGAATCCTAACTCAAAAGTGATCAGAACTGGATAATTAGTAGTGATAAATAGATTATACACAGTTTTTATACCAAGAAAAAAAAGCAGGAAGAAAAAATTATCTGTTGTTTCTGTATCGACATCAAAGAAAGTCCTTGAACTCATTCTTTTTTTTTTTTACCTCAGTATGCATCCACCGACAACTTACTACATATACTGACATCTTCTACAGAACAAATTATTTTTCTGGAATTTCTATGAAATAATGGTTAACCTGTGCAGCACTACAACAAGACTAATCAGTCTTTTTTTAGTCTTCACTAGGAAACAAGAAAAAAAGTCTTCATGAATGTTTATTTTCTAGAAATTGTGATTTCTTTGTGATTCAACTTCATCTATTCTTATCGATTGTTAACACCTTTGCCTGCATGCTGATCCTATCCTCAATGTGCATCTTTCTTGCACTCTACAAATATCAAATTATTCTCCTATGGTGACCTATTAATGCAAATATTCTTTAAAGCACCTGAAATAGAACCAATTTTTCATAATTAAATGAGGAAAGAAAACTTCACCACAGAACAGTTCCAGAAGTCTACAGCTCTGCAAGACTTTAAAATGAAGTCAACAATGATGGTGAGTTATAAACGTAGGCATAGGCATATTTTATACTATATTTTTCTTCTGTTGCACTGAATTTACAGAAAGCAATCTGGAGGCACTCTGGGTCATGTGAACACCAGCTCTGGAAGGCAATTTAGCCAGGAGTTAGACACTTTTCAATGTGGATATAAAACAATGGAAATCACTCTTAAGAGTGCAAAAGTGATATGAACCACTCTAGTAGACTAGGGCTTCCTGAAGAACTGCCATGGGACAGTAGACATCATTTTGCCACCCACCACGTTTTGTGTCAGGTGGTTTTGGACCGCGCGGCTATTGGGCGGCAGCTGTGCGCTTTCGGTACCAGATTGCTACGCCCTAAATTGCAACAGACAGTAACACTGCAAAAGAATTATGAATATGAAAACCTTCATGCTCCACCTGTTTGCCTTTAGCAGTCAGCCCTTGAAGCATGGCTTTGGGCTGTGGATGAACAGGATACATTGTGTCACCAACCTAACAGATAACCATAGAGATATAGGTGGCTGTTGCTTGCTATCTTGGTTTTCATGCTGAAACATGACTTAAAAATCTTGAGTATATATATCCTTTAGCTCTTCACTTTTTATGTCTTTATAAAAAGCCTTTTTAATTCGAAATAATTTGGTATCATTGAATGGAGGAGAAAGAACTAAAATTTCAATTAAAATCTAAATCAAAGTTTACTGGTTTTAAGTCATCTGAATTGATTCTTTCATGGTACAAGGCTTTGATGGCATTTTAAATAGCTACACAGAAAAGGGAACTTGAAAGAAAAAAAAAAATCATATTCAGGGCAATTTAATACACCGAAGTCATTAACTGCACTGAGTAAGGATATTCAGTGTGTTTTACCAGAGCAGAAATCACTCACTGAATTCCAAGTAGTTGCTGCGGTTTTAGATATGTGATGTGATATTAGGAAGCTGTGGTTTCAGGTCAGTCCTATTAGATTATATTGCTTCATATTATGTAAGCACTACTAACAGATGAATGTTCAGCACTTTATGTGGACCTCAACAATGGAAAATTCGTTAACCAGATAAGCACTGCCATAATCTGCACGTCAAAACACACAGAATTTGCTATCATTAGAAACCTAGATGTAAATTTTATTAAAGTCTATGGGAGGAATTTCCAGATTGCAGTGGATTGTGAAAAAGAAGTTATAGCATGTTGATGGTTATCCTGTCAGAACAACAATATCTCAGATGAGGTTTTTTTAGGATCAAGTGGTAACTTTGAAAAGAGCTCAAAACAATCAAAGAACAGGGAAAGACGAAGAAGAAAACTGTGCACCTAAGTTCTCCATCTGGCGCACATTCCCATTCCAATCTCAAAAGAAAAGGAAGGCACTGGGAAGGAGAATGTGAAAAGACCTATTTGCCAGAGCTGTGTACATTGGACTACCTGCACATTTTCTTTAATATAAGCTACAGAAAGAAAAATAATAGAAGACATTCAAGTTGGTTACTGTCTCCAAAGGAAGGTCACAAAACACTGTGCTAGAGTGAGGAAATTCTTTCAATAGACAATGCTCCATTTTGGAGGGTGAGAAAGACTTAAAAATTCAGAAAAAAAATTCTTACCCATCCACCCTTTCTTTTGCTGTGGCTTTTATTTCAGCCCAGCAATTTTCAGTGGCTGCTTGTGTAGCAACAAAATATACCAAAGCCAATCCTGTAGATGGCAGGGAAATTTCCTTCTTTCTATCATTTCTGAAGCTTGCCTGCTCCCCTTGGAGTTCTCACAGATCTCAAGACCCTTTTCCAAGTCTCATTATTCATACCCAGTGCCCTGCTAGCTGTTTATTACAAGCAGCAAAAAATATCTATGAGTCAAATCCTTTCTTAAAGGAGATGGGGAAACTAATGTTGAGTAGCTATTACTCTCCAGGCTCTGGCAATTCAGACTGCTTAAATGCAACTCGAGGAGGAGGAGTTCAAACAATGTGGGTGTGCAGGAAGATGCTCAATTAAAACCACAGTATTTGTTCTGTAATTTTTTCTACTGTTGTATCTCCTGCTATATTTAAATACAGCAGTACTCCCCTGATCATCACAAAAAATAACCAATTAGAGAACAAGATTAGATTACTGTTAGTGTTTTATAGCTTGCAACACACTTGCTTATTTATGTGTAACATGTACAAATTTCCATAAAAGATATTCTAACCTATAAATACACTTGCAAGCAAATCCCTTTCAATATTATATCTCATCTAGAGCTTTATGTTCATACAGCTTAGTATAACAGTGTTCATCAGGATCTCTGAAAGTCAAATTACAAAATATAAAACAATGAAGATCAAAAGTTATATCCTTTTTATATTCAGGAAGACAAAATCTTTTCTAAAAAATAAGTTTTACTAGAGAAAAATTTTTTAAATACAGATAGTTTGTTTTAAAAATTTAGAAAAACTTATGTCAGTTAATAATATCTGAATAGAAAATATTAATCTAAATGAAAATTAATTATAATGAGAATGGATAATAGATTCATTTTATAGAACATTTTCAAAATAGGCCTCTCAATTTTTTAAGTGAATATGACAAAAGAGGAGCTGTTTTGCAAAATGCTGAATTGCAGCATCTTTATCTTTCTCCAATAAAACTTCTGCTAAAAAAAAAAGAAAAGAAAAAAAAAATGTCTAGCCTTTAAGAGATTTCAAATGAGTTAACAAAACAACTATGAGTAGTCCCTCATTTGCACACACAACCCACTGAGGGAATAATACATTGTAGGTATTTACTGACCATTTTAGCGATAAAAATACTGCTTGAAACAATGAAGAACAATTCAGTACATCATGATATCAATTTATTTTATAAGCTGATATTAATCTTAAAGAAAACTGTTAATTGAAACTCATAGGTTGTTACTTCATTATGGTGAAAGTCTTGCAGTGTAGAGCAGGAAGTTGTGTAAGAGTTTTTTATTCCTTGGTTACAAGGGTTATTAATTCAGAAGGTGTAGACAAGTACATTGATCTTTGCTGACATCCAGAAATGAAATGTCATGTAGAGAAACTTCGTCGTTGCTGTGCCAATATGCTGCCTGTTCTGTGGTGCTGCCTTTAGATTTTGAAACAGCAATCTTTGGTGATCTCTGTAAGTATTTGGATTGCTATAGATCTCATAAATCCATCATTGTGATGAATTCCCTTTTTTCTATTGCTTGTTGACAATCCATAGGTAAATCTCAGGCAGATGTTAGAAATCTCTCTTTGGTATTGAACCTGTTTTATGTTTAGTTCATAGAGGTCTTAATTCTGCATACATTCAGAATTTCATGCAACACCATCAGGACTCCCAGAAACCTTTTCTCACTCCTACCATTCTATGACTCTATGATTAGAACACGAAAACATGCTTTCCTTTCATAAGGAGTCTACTGAGGTTTCCTAGAGACAGTTCTTGCTAAAAACTTATTTTAAAAATCCATATCAGCTATGGTTGTGATAATAACCCTTCATTGAGTGGATCCACCTAGACTTATCCAGTTTCCTGCAGAAATATGCTGCAGATAAAAGAGGGTAGGGATTATATAGAAGGTGATATGGAAAATAATATAAGAGTGGATAGAATTTGTTCCACCTAACTTCAGGTACCTAACACCCTCTGAAGGAAGGAAAAAAGTATGTTTAGGGGAAATGGGATGAATCACCCTTTGGAAGTTACCTAGGAACATCTAGGAACATCTAGGAATAAAGTTCTCTAAATATTTAACTTCTGGATAAGAAAACTCTAACTTTTACATTTCATTTATTAAAAAGGAGTTAAAAAATTTACTTCAGGAATGTGTACACTCCTTCCAGTGCTCACATTCAAAATATTCCATGTTATTCACTTGCAATGACACATAGGCAGTCTTCCAAATTTGATTTTTCTTGTAGTCTGACACAGAGAAGCTTCCACCCATGTGCTTTGACAATCAAACCTTCCAGAGTTTATGAAGCCACATTCTGCTTTTTTGTGCACAGATATATTTAGGTATCTGCCTCCCTCCTACACATGTATGCTAAAAAACTTTTAAACCTTTCCATCCACTGAAACCAGAATTTCAAAGATATTAAATTCCAACTAATTTTTTGAAACTGTGTTTCTTATTAGACTGTCCACTGATAAGAAGTTTGCAGTCTGAAGTCACTTCTTAGGAAATATAAGGAAAACCTCAGGTAAAGATTCAACAAGGTACATATCCATAAGGCACATGACAGAGATACTGGTTTCAAACTGGATGGAACAGTTTCCCAGGAGAAAAGGCCATTGTTAAGGTATTTACCAAAATTCTGTCTCACTGGAAATGAAATTAAGTTAATGATTTGCCAATAACATTTTCAATAGTTAGGAATACATTTATGTATTCATATATGTTGAACACCATAAGGTTCAATGAGAGCAAGTGCAGGGTCCTGCACCTGGGCCGGAACAATCCCCACTACCAATACAGGCTGGGGGAGGAGGCAACAGAGAGCAGCCCTGCAGAAAAGGA
>JANHFX010028057.1:10484-29718 GCA_027560015.1 Chloroceryle amazona
ACATGGGCTGTTATCACTGCTGGCAGCAGACACTGCAAAAACATGCTGCTAACTTCAGAAAGTGCTGTTAATTAGAACTACTGAACTGAAAAGTAAAATCACTGAACAGAATTAGTCCTGTTTTCACCCAAACCAGGACAGATGATCAGGGGGCTGGAACACCTCTCCTATGAGGACAGGCTGAGGGACCTGGGATTGTTGAGCCTGGAGAAGGCTCAGAGGAGACCTAGTAGTGACCTTCCAGTACCTGAAGGGAACTTATAAAAAGACTGGAGAGGGCAGGATTGTAGTGAAAAGATGAAGGGCAATGGGTTTAGCTTAGAAAAGAGTGGATTTAGATTGGATGTAAGGAAGAAGTTCTTTACCATGAGAGTGGTGGAGCACTGGAACAGGTTGCCCAGGGAGGTAGTTGAGGCCCCATCCCTGGAGACATTCAAGGTGAGGCTTGACAGAGCTCTGAGCAACCTGCTCTACTTGAAGATGTCCCTGGTCTCAGCAGGAGGGTTGGACTAGATGACCTCTAGAGGTCCCTTCCAACCCAGACATTTCTATGATTCTATGGTTCTATGAAATGTAATCCTGTATTTTATTGAAATCTTGCTACATCTCTGCAGAGGAAGGGATGAAGGAGCTAGTTAGTCTATGTAGATACTTGTGACTACTTGGGATTAGGTGTCAGTTTTCTAAGCACACTTCAAAACTGCTGCTGCTGCAGTCAGAGTCCCACAAGAAACACAAGAAAAGCAGTGTACCAGTTAAAGCAGTGTTTGTCTTTCAGCTATACCTTATAAGCCAAGAAAGATTAATTTTTCCCTTACATTATTTCAATGCTGGGAATAGAAATAATAAATTGCAACTAAGCACACACACACAGCAAATCTGTAAATATGAATACTGAATAATCCAGAGGGAATCCCAGTCAGCTCACTGCCATTTCACAAGCCAAGGAGGCCAGATTTGTTCAGTGTACCATTTGATGCAAATTATTCCCCAAATCCTACTAAGGGAGTAATAATCCAGAATCTTTCCTATGCTTAAACAGTATTTATGGATTGGGTATTTCTGTAGTTTTCTGTATGAACTGGCTTTCTGTGTTCCTAATAGAAATCCCATATAATATTACATAAAATTGAAAGTCAGAAATGTTCTTATAGAAATTATTTAAGTAAGGTATAGGTTTTAATAAAGAATATCTTCTTTCTCTTAGCTTTTATTTTTCTCTTTTTTCTCTATTCCTTTTTTCTTTTTCATCTTTCTTTTTCTTTTTTTTTTTCTTTTTTTAGTAACAGTTAATGACATATACTTGTCTGCTACAGAAACATCTAAAAGACGATTTATGATTTCTGTAGTAAGGTACTGTCCTTCTAAATTACATTAAATTCGATCCATAAAAGACTAGAAGATTCAGCATAATTCACTACACAGTTATCAGTGTTTGACCTAAATGATATGCGAGGTTGGACAACACCAAGGTCTGTAACGCATCTAAGGCACAGTTTTTTTCAAGAAGGACATCCAAAAATTATTATACAGTACAGGACAAAACATTTCCAAGCACTAAGCTAGCTAATAAGTATGCAGAAAAAGCAATCATTCTAGCAGAATATGGTCTTCTGGTAGTGTAGTTGTGCAAAGCAGCTTGAATTAGAATTAGGTAGCCGGGAGGATCGCTTTTTGTCTGTTTGCATATCTGAATTTGATGAGCCTGTAAGCTTCTTACAGGGAAGAGGGAGGGAGGAGAGAAATGGAATAAACCCTTGTGCCTTGCTTTAGAACAAAAGTGCGACAGTGATATATTATTCTCACTTAGTGTCGCATCAGCTGAAATACATTAATAGAGAATTATATCTGTTCTCTAGTACTCTGTTGTTTAGTAAAAAAAGGCAATCGATTAAATCTTCACATGTTTCCTGGTTAATTTTTATGAAACGTGATTATATTGCTACAAAAGTAATCAGAATAATCCTTATAAAGATTGCAGGTACAAGCATAAATCCCATTTCAACTAAGCAAGGTAGTTAGGTGTGTATTTAAGTTCTTGCTCAAGGGCCTTAAGTGCTCTAATGAACAAGCATACACTTTCTCACATGCTTAAAGCTGAGTACATCCTAAATCTTCTGGGGTTAGATTCATCTCACATGACTATAGCTTTATTAAAAGTGTTGTAAAAAAGAAAAACAAATTACATAGGATCCTTCTCTCGGGTGTCTTCAGAAGGGTTCCTAAACTAGTCCTAAACCCTAAACAATTTAGCTGTTCAACTTTTAGGTAATCTCACCTCAGTATATAATTGAACAGCCCTCCATTATATGAATAAAAGCTTCTAAAATATTTAGTAAACTAGTTAATATTTGGGTATCAGATGTACCATAACAAATGTTTATTTCTCTCTTACATGTCATACTTTATTGTCTAAGAAGCAGAAAATATTTTTATTTCATTTCACTATAAATTATGCACACGAGATGATTGTTACAATGCAGTTAAATATGTATAGCAGTCCTCTGAACATTTGTTTTTCATTCCTGAAGTGTTTTTTTCCCTTAAGCATCAATAAGTTCCTACCTACTTGGAAAGACATATTTCTATTCCTCGCAGAAATAAAACAATTGATAGTAGATTGAGAATAGATTGAGTAGATTTGGATAGTAGTTGGGCTTCTGTTGATTGCAGTCTTCCTCCATTTTTGCCCCATAGCCATGAATTCACAATCTACCAAAGTTTCTTACACCAGGAAGAGAAAGAACTGTTCGGGGATATAAAAAAAAAATCTCTTTCCAAAAGCAACCGGTAAGTCCTACCTTGTCCTTGAACAAATACCATATATATATACTGCAGTGATACATTCTAGATAAATTCTGTCTGGAGATCCAGACAAATGAATGACAATTGCTTCTTCGTGCTACATGATGAGCATGATAGCCAACACTATTATAGGTAAAACAGGCATCTGCTTCTTAGGCACAGACCTCGAGCAACTCTCTGAATTGTGGCAGACCTGATGCAGGATGCAGGTGTCTTACTATTCAGGGGAGGATGTGTCCAACCTGCATGGACATCTGGGGTTTTTGGAACAAAAAAATGGTTTATGAAATAGGAGCACTATGAGAGGATTGGCTAGAGTGTTAAACAAATCTAACAATTTCTTTTTGACCTGGGAATTTAAATTCTACTTCTTTCCATCATAAGTGCTAATGAATGTGGCCTGTTCAAAGTCTTACATTGGCTCTGGATCCATTTGAGAAAGATAAATTCTATCAAGAAAAAAAAATAACTCTCTCAAGTAACACATAATACAGGAAAAATAAGTTAGCTTTTCTGATTTCCCTGTTCAGAATGCAAGATACAGGATTTAACCAACTGAAAGATATGCTATGTGAAATGGATAAAATAATAAATACTTTCTTAGATAATACATATAAAATAAACATATAAAAATATACATATAATACATGTTTTTATATGGGTATAATTTATGGGTATATTATGGGTAAATATTATTTTGGAAAAATATTAAAAGAACAGAAAGCAGATGATAGAATTATGCAGCAATTGAGAGAATTATTGAGAGTATTCATTATTAAATGCCATGAGATAATTTCCAGAAGTTTCATGCTTTGGAGGAAAGCTAGATATGTTAGGCAGAAATGTTTGAAAGGGTTATTGTACCATCTTTAACCCTAAGAAAGATAAAAATCTTTGTTTCTACAGTATCTTAGGTTGGTTTCTGCCTTTGGTAGACTGCAAATGTGATATAAAAATCCCAATTATTGTTCTTATGTATCTATATATTCTCATCACGTGCTGAAAATACGTCATCATAACTCACATTTTTTTACATGTCTTAAATGAAAATAAATAAAAAAAATCCCTGGTGAAAAAATTTAAAGGGGCCTCCTCCACATATACATTGATCTTGCTTGACATTTTGCTATTTTCATTGAGTTTTTGTTGATTTGCTCTATTTTCTTCATTAGTTGTAATGTTGCCTCAATAATGCTTGTTGGATTAGTGAATCAAGGTAGAAAAACTCACACTAGAATGCTGGCTTTTGAATAAACCTCTGTAGAACTTTTGTAAAATCACAGACTTCTCACTTGTTTGTTACAAAAAGGGTTAATTTGAATTACTTTAAGCACTTCAAAGATGCAAAGCTCTTCAAAGAAAACAGAGAAATTCAGTTCCTTATATTAGGATCCATGCAGGTATTTTTATATGAGGGGATACATTTTCAAAGCACTGCAAGGGAGGTATGTGCTAAAATCTGTTCATGTATAACAGGATTTGTGCTAATACCGCCTACGCACTACTTTGAAACTATACCCCTCTCTGTTTTTAATAGTTTGTAGCCATGGAAGGGACTGTGATTTGGAAGAAGCTGACATTTTTGAAATAAAAAACTCAATGAGGAAACAAAACTATAATCAAATTGGTAAATTTCAAATAAAATGTACACAGTAATTATCACTGTCATAATACTATTTGCAACTTACAGAAGTGTCTTTTATCTAAAGATCAAAGATATCTAAAGATCTAAAGATTTTCCTGTTCTATCACCTCCTTTGCGCATATAACACATCAGGCTGATGAAATTTCTTCTGGAAAATGATACAGATTCTCAGTGTATGAGAAGCAAGGTAATGGTATTGAATTTCATAAAGCTACATGGATTTAAGCTACATGGATTTAAGAGAATTTCGGATTTGGTCCAAAGCTTTAACAGCATCTACTTTCATAACTATTCAGGAGAAGAAAAATAACTGATTTTTAGCACACACTATGTAAAGAACAAACAAGTCCCTCAAAAGATCTTTCCAGTTTCTACTTTTTGTGTTATACTATATGACAAACAGTTTAAGATTACAAACTGATAAAATCAGAAAAAAGAAGCTACGTATGTGCATATATTGAAGGGCATATTTTACCCATAAAAATATGCTATCACATAGATAAGGCTAACTTAATTTTATCAACGATATGCTATTCGTTCTTTCTCATGGAGGACATAAAAAGTCACCGTGCTCTTAGGAAAGAAAGCTGTGCCTCCTTCCATATGGCAGTTTCCATGCAGAACTGGGATTCTACTCTGCAGCTCAGCCTGGAAGCTGGGTGGAGGAACCATGCTTAAAGCAGAAGCTCCATCAGCTGTTTTTTTGTCTAGAAAAAGAGATCCAAGCCTTGTGCAAAGGCCAATTACATGAGGAAGGAGCTTCTTGAATGCTACTCTTACCTTCTTTTGAATGTGAAGCAGACTTCGTAGGAGAATCTTCTGCTTATAGAAATCTAAAAGGAAAGGTGAGGACTTAGTGGTTCAGGGACCAGAACTGAACAACACATCCACTGTCACACCATCTCTCAATCCTTTGGTAGAGCTGCTACTGACCATCCAAACCCATGCAGGTGAAAAAATCACTATAACAAGAATACAACTGAATTCCATACAGAAATATCACCAGGAATGTCACATCAGCTGTAGAAGTTTTCATCCTCTCTATATTTCTGTACATACCCTTCTCATGTTTCTCCTTCTTATATCCCAGAATGTGGTTGGTATTTTTAGCTTCATTGACTCAGTGAAATATCTCTACTTTTTTTTTATTATTTTTTTTTAGTATCAAACTTCTGGAAAGTAACATACCTCTCTCACATTCTCCTTCTTCACATGCATAGGACCTCTGGGACTTGTACGTGTCTGGTGCACCAGATCACGTGATGCGTGAGGAGCTATAGTGCTGTGCTAGAGTAGAGGAGTGTAATCTTATATCAGAATACCAACCAGTTGCATTTGTTAATCCAGCCAGAAAGCAAAGAAGTGACATATGCTACAGACATGGGTGGGATGTGTTTCATTGCTCAAAGGCATGTGGAAAGAACCCCTGATGTGACAGAAGATTCTTGGATAAAATCATTGCATAAGACTACATTTACAAAAATCTGCCAAAGCAAAAGCTGGAGGATGAATACCGATTAATCTTTTTTTTTCTCACCTGTATTTGATATAAAGAACAGCCATGGCATACAAAGTCAGGAGATTGAGGGAAAGTAGAGACTGAGAGAGAGTGTGAGATAGGACATTAATTTCCACTTCATTACCTCCATTCAAAGAAATTCAGGTGTACAGTCTGCTAAGTGATATGAAGTAAAATTCATATGTGAAGTAAAGAACATATATGACATTGAGCAGCTACTATCGAGAATTGTTCTGTTTGAAGTTTTTCACAGAGGTATGTATGCCTTTCCAAAGACACACTCCAGTTCAGCCACAAAAACATTTGCCTTGATGATATTTCAGCTGTGTGCATATATTTGCTTCATGATCATGTTGCATAATATGAGGTGATCATAAAGGCACTTCAGGGTTCCAAAGAAACAAACACACCAGGGACAAGACTTTGTCTCAAGCATACACATTAAGTTGTACATTATTTTCCTTTTTCTTTGGAAGGGAGAAAGTTACAGAATTACATTTTCAGATGTCACAGATACATATTAAACTTTCTTTTTACATTAAACCCAAAAAACTATTGCTAATAAAAAACTATTGCTAATAAATCATCTACATTCACAACACAGTTTGACCTGTTACACATGTAATAACTGTTAGTTTCAAAGTTTTTTTATTACAATTTTTCTCACTTCCAATAAATGGAACTGTCCAGAATATAGTATCGAGCCAAACATCTCAGTTCAGCAAGATGCTAAACACAACATAGTTACTGTTATCACATACTGACATACTTGTATCCGGATGTGGGAGTAGATTGTTAATCCTCATTTTGCAAGCTTGTGGTTAATAGTTATCCAACATCTAACTTTAAAATTACACCTTTTTTTTTTTTTTCCACTGTCAATGCTACAGTCTGTTTCTAAATTAAAATTGTCATTTTTTCCCAAAAAGAGTAAGAAAACTGTTTTAAACTATCAAGCTTTATCTAAAAAAATGTCTGCACTTTCCACAAAACAGAGGAGATAGTAAATACTTCCTGTGGCTTTGAAAAGCATTTGTAATACATTTTATATATCTGGTAAGCAAAATAAATATTTTATTTTTTCTTTGCCAGGTTTAGTCTGTCATGATACTTTTAAAATGTTATATAACCCTTACTGTCAACTTTTGGGAAGATACTTTTCAACATAATCCAGACATTTTACAGTTTGGTTCCACTTCCATGATACTTTCAAACATTGGTTCTAATATTGATAAATACCCCCACCCCCCCAACATAATCAGCACCCTAACAAAATAATTCACAAGATTTCTAAGATTTCTAAGAAGGTGGAGTGAATTTACCTGTATTCAGTTATCCACTGTACATGAATAGAATGTCCGGATTTATATCATTACCACGCTGTGCCACTACATGAAACAAAAATTTAATTAACATTAAGCAGAATGCTCATGAACATGAAAACTACACGAATACTTGACATGAATTATTAAGAAATTATGAGTTATACACCAAGCTCAGAGTCAGCTCACTTAACTAATTTTAAGATCGTTAGTCTTCTAGTACAAACTAGTGATCTGATCCCCCCTTATAGTCAGTAAGGAGACACAGGAATGCAGGGAAAATTAACACCTGTCTTAAATACCTACTTTAGAATATGATAGTTAAAATCACATAAAATGTAGTTGGATGAACCAGATCTAATAGCAAGAGAGAGTTCCCAGGAAACACGGAAGGGAACCATATTTAAGCCTTGTTCATAAATTTAAGCTTGCTTCACCATGAAACATAAGAATCTATTTTATTTCACGTCAGACTAGAAAGAGTCTGATTTTTGTAATCCATTTTAGAAGTCTATAAATGAATAATATACAAGACCATTCCTAATTAAGTCCACCTTCAAATTCTCCCAGAAAAATCTTAAAGTGTTAGACTCATATTGAAAGTCTCATTTCCAGACTCATCACATTTATTTGTTTGTTGTTACAAGTCTTTTTTTTTCATTTTTAATGAAGTAAAACCTCTTTTATATGATGCATTTAAACATCAAGCTTGCTGACATGTATATCAATATTTTTTCAATAAAATTAGTTAAACTACATTAAGTTACACTGAAGTGATGTCAGTTTTGTCACACTGTTATAGATTATACTATCAGTGTTGTCCAAAGTTTCCAATCTTGACTACATTTAGTAAAAGCTAGAACAGAAAGGAGACTGGATTTTAAATTCCAGTGATATTAATTTGTGTGTCCTAGTCCTATGATGTATTAACAATTGCATGAGGTTCTGCTACTGTGTTAAGAGAGAGGATAGGAATACCACACACCAGACCCACACAGTGACACACTCTACAGCAGTCAAAAGAGCATATTGAGATTTTTGTTGTGTTTCCTACTATATGTTTAACCATTCTTCCCATTTAGATACAAAATAATCACTCAACAAAACTGGAAAATAAAAGGGGATGTGAACAGATGGGAAGCTTTCAACACTTCCTGGCTTCTGACTGCAAACTTTTTTGAGTTTTCTGCTTTAAATTCGACCACTTCTCATTTGCACTAAACTCATCTTCTGGAATTGTAAACATGGAAATGAAAATGCATAGCTGATGGACTGGTAATGCACAATGAAGACATATTGAGGTGAAATCAACAGATATCTATGCTGCATTCAATTCCTGTGATTTTTTACATCATCTTGGGTGTCTCAGAGTCTATATCCATTATATAATTCTTGTTTTGAAGTAAAAGCAGAGACAATCTTTTTGGACGAGATTAGGAAACAAGATCAATACAAATGATGATAGAGACAGAGAAGATACAGAGTGAAATATTCAGGTGACAGTTTCTACATGTTGAAACAAAATCTTATTTATATTTAAATTTTAATTTCAAATCCTTATTAGAAAGGAATAAGGAACTCCTCTCCAAATTTAGTTCAACAAAAAACATCCTTGAGAATGGGAAAAGAAAATCACTAGGACACTGACAAACTTCCACAGAAATTCAGTGAATACTGCAGAAATAGTTGTCATCCAGTCCAACATGCATTTGTTCACTTTTACAGATATCCAAAATATCTTGCTTTCTTTCTCTCCAGAAGTGCACATTATCACAATAAATTTTTAGAAATCAATAACTGTACACTTTCACAGTACCTCTGACATATTCCAACTCACACATTTTCAGACAGCAGTACTTTGAGGTCAAATATGCATAATTATATTTTTTAAGCCTGTGTTCCAAAAACTTAATAAGCACATGTAACATTACATTTTCTTCATTGGATGGTTTCTTTACCATCAGCTAACATAGTTCAGGGAGGTTTTTTATCAATATGTTTAAATAGTGGATTTTGACAAAAGGATATTATCAATTTCCATTGAATCTTACAGGAACCAAGGTAAATTTGGTCTTTTGGAGTTTGGATCTGCACATCTAGATTTTGTACTGTATTATAGTTGAATTAAAGGTACTGTTTGGCATCAGCGTAGATAATGGGAAAGAAGTAAAAAACAGGAGCTAAGACAAGAGAGCTGACAAGCAAAAGACACAAAGAGACACAGAAATGATGAAAAGGAAGGCATCCTGCTTCTTACTGCTCTGATTTCTGCATTGTTTACAGCAGCACAAAGCAAACTGCAAAGCAGTGAAAGCAGTGAAGACAAACATCAATTTACCATGGTGTATCTCGCTGACTTATAGAAAAAGAACACAAATCTGATTTGGAATTTGTACTGAAGCTCTTGATATGACTTTTCTTTTTCGATTTACTGAAATTGTCTTAAAGAGGAAGAAAGTGTTTATTTTGACTTGTATTGGGAATTTGTAAAATATTTTTTTTTAATTTTCCTATAAAGAAGGAACTAATCTTCAATTCCAACTGGCCTCATAGGGTAAAAATAAAATAGTAGGTTGCTAATTATTAGCTATAAATGATCATAGGACTGTATAATAAATACATTAATGTAACCTATTAATTCTTTTGTTTTAAACAAGGTTTTCACAAATATTATGACCTAACTTCTTGAACAATAAGTATAAAAAGAAAGAATCTTTTTTTATAAACTACTCCCTCAAAACCAAATTACAGTAGAAGATAATGCAGTTATCCTCTGGATAGCCTTGCTGCCAAGCTTTATGCTTTGTGATCATAAAACATCTCAGTAAACTGAATTTTAAGTAGCTGAATCTTAGTCAAGAATTTTTTATCCCACTTAGGAATTGGTTCATAGTAACAGAATTTATTTCCCATGTGAACTCAGACATTGTCAGAGAGTAAAGTCATTTGAGTTTCTGCTGATCTGGGTTTGAATGTAAAAAGAAAAGGCATTTACTGAAAATTATTATCTGAGTCGTTTAAAATATATAGCCACACTAGAACTTTCTCTGGTCTTCACTCTAAATAAGAACCATTGGAGAGCTGCTGTGGTCCCAGCAAATCCATAAATGTCTCTGGCAAAAATAAAGCTTAGAAAAAAAGGAGGGGGATAGTGTGGTTGTTCCAGTTTGGATGGTAAGAAAATAACATTCAGGGAAGAAACTTTAAATATCCTCTTCCTAGCAGAAAGGAGGTCTCACTCTTTGTTTTCAGACTGTTCTCTTTCAGTTTGCTTCTAAGGCTGATAATAATACTTACAAGAACTATTGCATTATGGTTTCCTTCCATATAAAGGCTTCACAAAAATGCAAATAAACCTCTAAATAAATACATTTTTTTTAAATGTTAAAAAAAAAAAAAAAAAAAAAAGAATGATATGGATGGAATATTTGTGAATAAACCTCTTAGGGCTACAAATTTATCACTCTGCTTTCTTGCTCCAAAAACCTCAGAAGAGTACTGCAATTTGCTAGCTGAGGAGTAATTCATTTATTATCAACAGCTAGACCCAAATAAAGAACCAGTACAAATAACAACTCTAACCAGCATTAAATAAAGATTACAGGGATATAACATTCTATTTCACTATATCTGTGGGTGACTAGTCAGGAAAGTAATGTTATGGGAATGTTATGGGAATGTTTTGCACCAGAGGAACCTGCCAGCAACACTGAGTATAATGAGCTTTCTGATGGTTCTTACATGGCCTTGACTCTCAGACAAGAAATAACAGGTACTCAACTCCTTTGGTACACACCTATGGCAGCTGGCAGGAAGCAAATGACTCTTTGGGAAGACAGAAGAAAATGTCAAGAAGGTAGACATAATTAAAGTACAATGTAAAGTAAACCTATACAAAACTCAGGAAAATACAACTAATGACATTCAAATGTTCAAATGAAAATTATGTTCTCTTGAATGTTTTCTCTTTTGGTTCCTTTCCTTCCCTTTCCTTCCCTTTCCTTTCCTCACCGCTTACAAGAACTTTAATTGATAACATGGGCTTTGCACTGCTATGAGCAAGCTCTAATTTAAAACACATTTCCTACATAACAAGGTCAAGCTTTGCTGCACTGATAATTCTGAAGCAAGCTTGGCTGGGAGCCATCAATCACAGCTTCTTCTTATTGTGTAATAGGATATCAGAAAACAAACTTCTGAGACGTAAAATTAAGATTGTCAGGACTGATACCTTTTACTGCCTGCATCTTTGTTTTGAGACATATTCTGTATTTATATAGTCAAAAATGGACATGGGTATTTATCTTACGGATTTTTTGATGTATACATGCACACCTAGGCACATAGATGTACAGAATATGGACACACCTTTGCACATTCATGCAAAGGTATAATGTGGACATTTTTACATATATGAGGGGGGAAGGAGAATCCTAATATTCTACTATACTATCTCATTCTTTCTACAGGAAAATCAGCATAATTGTTTACCATTTCAACCAAAATAGGTACACCTATTTGTTCATGTATATAAGCATACATATATGAACACAAATACATTATGTGTACTATTTCTCTTTTTTCTCCAAAATGCTGTATTACAAGTTTCATTCTACCATCTAATACTTGAAAAGTACCAATTATCTATTATCTATTTTATATTCTGCCTCATATTCCATTCAACATCATTTAATTTTGCAGCAAGCCATTATACCATTCTACTCTTTAACACTCTGTCCAGTCTTTCATATTGAGTATTGCCTCAATGCATGATGGAATTTTAATACTATTTAGTAATAATTTTTGCAAAGTAATAGATATGAAAATTGAGGTTAAAATCTTTTCTGGCTAGGGATTTTAGTGAAACAAAATCCTAAAGTGTGCAGTAAATAATTTTTTTTCTTTGTGAAATTGTGAGAACACTTCTGAAAAGTTCTAGTTTCATCTTTCAGACTCAGAGACATGGCTCCAAGACATCTTTTCAGGGATATCCAGAATACATTTTAAAAGAAAAAAATAAACACTCAAAAAATGAAACAAACGAAACCCAAAACCAACCCAAATGGAATTGTGTTCTACCAACAGAAAACAGAGAAAAAGCATCCATACAGAAAAGCTAAACCTGTAACAGATTTACTTAGAGTTTGGCTTGATGGAGTACAGGGAGTTACTCTTTACTGGAAGAAGTTTATATTGGAAAATATAATCTAGTCAAAACAAAAATGTCTTTTGAAAATGTAAATAGAAGAAACACAGAAAACATAGACAGCAGAAGATCACTGAGACTGTAATTTTAAACAAAGGGTTTTCAGATAAAGAAGAGAATTTCTGGTTAGGTGCTCTGATACCTTTTCTAGATCACCCTTTTCTTAACTAATTTGTCTAGAAAAATGAAACACAGTCGAATGAGTTTCTCCTAGCTTTTCCTGTTAGAGTTTTATACAAATAATAATCATTGTGACAGGCATTTGTATCTCAGTTTTTCCTACTGTAATGTTATAGCTTCTAGGCTAGTGTTTTTACCTTGAGATGAAATAAGGTGCAATCATTTCTGATCTTTTTACCTCATTCTTCCCAATACATTTTTCATTTCACTTCAGAACTCATTTTATCTCTCACTTTTCTCTCCATCCCACATATTGTTGCTTAATTAAAGCAAATACCCTTAGCTATTCAGCATAAAAGATGGTTCTATAAAAACTGTGATCATTATTCTTAACAGACATTTCAAAGTCTCTGTTACCAATAAGTCCAAACTGTGACCTTTTCCTTAGGTGTTTTGAGCACTTGTGAAACTTCAGAGAAATCTCAGGTGAGGAATGGATGTCAGTATTCCTTACATTTTAACATGAGAATTGTAAAAAATAACTTAGTACTTCAGTCACTTATTCATCCTGGGTTGTCCAGTGGGCCTTTAGAAACAGCCTACTAAAGGAATAAAGACTGAAAATGGTATGTGTATTTGACACTGGAAAATGTATTTGAACATTCACACAGAAGGTTCATCCAGATTCACTCCAAGTAATTGCTGAAGGGGAATGATGAGCCTGCAATCCATGCCTTCACTCATTCTGCTCCACACTCAAAACTGTTGAAAGAGAAGACCACCACTACAATGTGTCTGAAGTCTCCAAAATAATAATAATTAAAAAAAGACAGGTATTGCTGAATGACATCAGGGCTGCACTGTGTTTCCAGTAAATGAATGACTGGCCTCCAAAAACAGGATGAAAAGATGCATATCTATGTGACTTACCGGTCTCATGTAAAAGTTCTTTCCATTTTGAAAAGAGTAAGAGACAGAGAAGACCAGGCTATAATTAACACTGTCTATCATGGACATAATTAGAAGTTCCCTCTAAAGGTTGCTGTTTATTTTCTTTGACGTGGACTTAGACTATGTCATGTGTATGTAGTGGATTTGAATCTTCATCAACATGCGAGAAGTCAGGTACCTTTCTGCCTTTCTACAGTTCCTTTTATGAGCTTTCATCTTTATCCATATATGCTTCACAGCATCCATTTTAATTAGCAGTGAAGCTCTCACACATTTACTTTTTGGCACATATAAAATGAGAATTACTGGTCTATAACAGAAATTACTTTATTCAATGTCAGTGTTTGTTCAAAAGCTAAGAAAAATAATACTGGCCAAAACACTGAGACCTATACTATTTTTTCATTCACCTACGTGTACAGAAGATAGTGATGTTAATTTTCTTTTCAGCACCAACACCAAAGAACTCAGTGCTACTAAGGCCAGGGAGTGAGACCTTCTGAATGTCATAAAAATGGTAGAAAATAGTCCATGAGGTATGATTAATGCCTTGGACCTATGTGAAAAAGATCATTTGTAGGCCAAACGGAAGCATCAATGACAGGGAAGAGTGCAGCTGTTGATATGATGGTGATTCTCTGTTAAATGGGAGTATAATAGGTCCTAGGAAGCAGGGAGTAAGCTAAAGTAGCTGTGAAAGTGGCCTGATTGATGCCAAGGTCTAGACAAAGTTGCTTTAAAGACATTTCAATTCCCACTCCTGTTCTCAAACTCAGTACAGTATTAGAAGAAAAAAAATAATGCGAGCTCTGTGGTTTCAGCCCAAACAAACAAACAAACAAACAAAACAATTGTCTTTTTAAATGATCACAAACAGTTAAATTCTATTCTCTCATACCAGGACATACATTCAACCCTTAGGCTTTTCTGAGGAGTAGATTATTCAATCTGAAATTACAGTGGCTGTTGCCAGAGATTTGGTGGTGAGCTTATTAAAAACAACTTTGTATTTTATTCCTTCATTTAGATTTCTCAAACCCAATAACTGAACACCCCAGGCTACAGACAGTTACTGCCCTGTTATCCCCAGCAACCAAAGGCATATACAACAAAATAAAGGTTTTCTTATCTATCCACATGGAACTAGAAGCAGGAAAAGCAAAGCATCAACACATACACCCTGGTGGACTTTAGTGGACTACTTTATGAAAGCTGGGTTTAAAAAAAATGATTGCAATTAAAATACAAGACCTACAATTATTTCTTTTTTATTTGTTTATTTTAACAAGTCTTTTTGGATCTTGAGACCCCAGAGCTACAACAGCAACTGGTAAAAACAGATGCAGGATTTTCAAAGGGCTTAGATAGCTACTCCTCTGGAAAAGGTACACTTCAACACGTAGAGCTAGCTTGCCATGAGACAGGAATACAGTTAATTTAGTGCACTTTGGGAGAAACGTTGATATGTTTACATTCATGAGACTCTTGTGCCATCTCTGGGCTGAGCTGGCAGCCAAATGGCTGAAGGAGGGAGTCTTGTGAAGATAAGACGTCCCTGTTTCGGCCAAGGGAACAGGCACAAACAAATCGTGAAAGCTAGTGTGTCCGAGTGGATACCATTGCCTAATCAACAGCAAAACTGATATTTATGTTTATGAAGTTTATGTGGTTTTATGAAGTTTATGTTGTTATGAAATTTATTATGTTTATTAAGTTATTATGAAGTTTACGTCCCTCAGTATGGTAATGAGCCTAAAGGAGTACATGCTAAACGTACATGACTATGTTACTCAACTCTCCACCCAAATCATGCTAAATATCACTTAGAAGGCAGGGAGAAACAGAATTAAGATATAAAAATCACAAAAGGAATGCACCTCTCTGAGAGTTGGGGAGAAGACTGAATATCCAGCAGAGATGGTCGATGGGCTGTGCTCCATTCCTCCACCCAAGACAGGGACACCTTCTTGGTGAGAATTGCACCTTCACTATACATTATACCTTTTATTTCTATTATCTATTATCTCTATAACTCAGGCCTGCACCTCTGACTGAGTCGGATGTTACCTGGAAATTATTAACTGGAGCTTGATTATTCTTTTGCAATCAGTGCATTTATCCAAGAACTCCCATTTACCCAAGCAACTCTCAACCAATCTGTCCCTTTAATGAATAAAACCTATCTGTTTAACTTTTGAACTGTCTCAGTGTAAGTCCTGAACTGGGCTCTGAAACAGGTAATGACCATTTCAGAGGGAGGCCCACAGCCAGGCTCTGGGGCACAGACATTCTTGTTGGTTATAAGCCACTCAGCCGGGGCTCTGAGACAGGACTCTCAGACATACCTTAGACTTTCTGAAACTGCTCAGAGAAACCCTTGGGCTCTGGCAGGCAAATTTCTCACTCCCACTCTTAATGCAACATAGAGTATCAATTGTACTCTCACTGTTCTTTTTGGGTTTGGTGTTTTGTTTTTTTCATTTTTTTCTTGTCTAGGAAATCTTTTATGACCCCAAGAGACCATATGTTGAGAAAAATACAACAGCTTGGGCTGTCTGTTTTCTGTGACTATTCAAACAAAGAGGAACGCCTCAAAAGAGTACTTCAGACTATTATCAGTTACTCAGAGAAAGTGTAATGTGAATGATTAATAATATTGCTCCTGTAAACCTGTACTAGAACTCTGGTAGCAATTACAGGTTCATTTCTTGTGTGTTTATATCCCAATACAGCCCTCTGGAAGGGGTGAGCATTGAACTCCAGGGCGTTTAGCTGCTGTGGGCTTGTGAAAAGAAATTCCACATCTGCAAAAATAGTTTACAATACAGCTAAGTAGGGGACAGTGCAACATCAACAGAAAACACCAGCAGAATAGGAAGACTTCATAGTTTTAATGAAACTCTTGGGTTAATTTTACAGGGAAGGAGGGAGGGGAGGAAGGAAAAGAACGATATCTTTCCATTTAAATCCATTTACCCTGCTCTCCTCACTACTGGTGATTAGATGGCATGATCAGTCCCATACTATGCATATATAGAACTGTAGATACCTACCTGAAGTACTATGATTAATTGCCTGATTTTTGAATTGAATTACCTTTAGTTACTATATTTTATTACATATATTTATGTTGCTTTGCACCTTTTTTGCACTTTACAAACAATTTAAATTAAGTTACAAATTTTTTTTTTTTGCAACTCCATAGGTTACACAAACTATATACAATACTTGCAGCATGTAAATTACAGTAGCAAACAAATTATAGTGATATTTAATCAAAAAAAAGAGATTTCTAGCACAGTGATTTCTAGATGTACAGCATATCACATCAGAAGAGCAATATATTTAAGTCATTAACTAAACATATTCTTTTTAATTTTTCCACATTCCATTTTAATTCAAAAATCTTACTAACTCCAGTGTTCTATATATGAATGACAAGGATTATATGAATGAAAAGTTGAAATGTTTATGTTTATTTTCAAGATCAATCCTGGTATCAATCACTGAAGAGTAGTAGCGCCAGGGAAGAATTTCCTGTTAAGAGAATCCAACCTCAAGGTTTTGTATTTTTCAACTCTGTATTTTAGGTTGATTCTTAAAAATGCTGCTGTTAATTTCAATTAATTATATGTTATCAAGTTCTACCAGTTTGTTTAACTTTGCAGTGTTAGTAAATTTACTGGTTGCAGTCAGTTTAATTCAAAATAACAATTGGTCTCTAAACTCTGAACTCATTAGTGAAAAAAGTAATTTTTTAAGGACTTTATCTATCAGCTTTCATTTGTAATGATTCAGTTAATTGAATACATGTCTTGCTTCAGTTAATTTGAGCATATTCTACTTGCGTTCATTTATCTTCTGGCTTCATAGCCATATCTACATCCTAGACACACTCAAGTATTTTGTAATTTGAACCTTGAAGTTCTATTTATTCTATGAAAAAGATATAACTCAAATTCTGGACAGGAATAATGTCAAACTTTTGGCACAGTTAGACCTGGGTCTAGTTGAGAACAGACTGACTCTGTGTCAACTTTTATCTTTTAGAGCAATGGCTGGTATTGTGTGCCAGCATCAGTCAGCCCTGGCTAGAACTGAAACTCATTCCATAAGACACAGTACAAAACGAGACTCAAAAAGTGTTGGGTGCTGAACAAAGTGCTACCTTACCCTTCTGCCCCACAGAATTTACAGTCTTACAGCCAAATATGTAAATATGTAACTATAAAAAAAAAGATATTAATTTCTTTTGAAAGCTCCAACATTTAACAAAGTGGGAGCCGAAGTGATAAACTGCTCACAAGGACTGCCAGCAGGCAACTTCACACACCATAACCGCTTTACTACAGAGTGATTAATACTTATCACAAGGGAATATAACAAGCCATCCTTTCTTGCTAAGAACATAAAAGAAGCTGCTTAGGTCACCAGGAGCAGAGATGTGGACATGGACAGAGTTGCAGCTACACTGAGAGATGTTCAGGTCAGATATGGGACATGATTATTCAAAATGCTAGATAAGATGTAATGCTCAAAGGCCATATGGATGTTAGCAGAGTAAATGAATAATCAGACTTTAAAAATGAAGTTCATATTGATCAGAATGCAAATGTCAGTTGTAATTAGACTGCATGAGGAATGTTTCATGCCTTCATTATGCAAATGACACCTAGAGAAGTCGTTCAAAGCCCAGTCCAGTGTTTGGGCACTGCACACACCACAGCTAGTACTGGATCACCTTTACCTAGGGATGACTCCATAACTCCCTGTAGCTGTGACAGCTCTTGAGACATATCAATAGAGAAGCACTGGATCCACATTTATATTGTTCTAATTTAAGGACCATGTGAAAAGCAACAATGAAATGTACTTATTGGTTGACTTTCCAATTGGTGCAGAGTAACGTAATCCTTCAGCAACACAATTTCCTTTAATTCTTTAGTTCAATCAACTATATTTATATATATGTTCTTATCATAATATCTAAATCACCCTGCAGGCTTCATAGTATCAATCTTGCTAGTGGATGGTCTCTCCTTTTTTAACAGGGGGCAAATTAAAGCCCAGATTACTACAAATATTTGGCAACTTTAATAAAGGATAGGTATTAAGAGTATGTGTATATGTGGCAAGTCGAAAAAAAATTTTGACAGAGCAGAACCTGATCATAGCACACAAATACTAATTCTAGGACACATTTTTTCTCTGTTGTATTCTGAAAAGAAAGTTCTGATATAGGGACTTGGTTCCTGCTTGTATGTTGCTTATATGTTGCTTGTGTTTTGCTGTCTTGGGCTGATTTGGAGGCTGGTGTTTGGTTAAGCTTGTCAAACAGAGAAGATAAATGGTTATAACATCCCTGAGAGAATGAGGGCCCACTGTATAAGTTTAGTCAAGTATTTCCTCAGCCTCCACAGGTATGGTCTGAACTAGCATTGAAGGCTTGGATGATGGCCCATAGACTACAAGGCATGCGCAGGAGCCTGGGGTCAAAAGTTTAGCTGTGAGGAAGATGCCTTACTTCATCCTCAAGACCACTAGCGACCACCACCAAAAAATACTGTGCCTGCTCAAAGGGGAAGAGAGCTCATCTGCATGTGAAGCAGGGATAGATAATGCATATGTATAGGCTCATTGCAAAACCTATTGAATATTAAATGTTT